>JAMWET010000114.1:0-157500 GCA_024036415.1 Prochilodus magdalenae | reverse complement strand
CTCTCTCTCTCTCTTTTTGTTTCTTTCTCCCTCTCTCTCTATTCTCTTTCTTTTTCTATTCTCTTACTCTCTATTGTTTCACTATCGCTGTATTTATTCTCTTTCCATTTTTTCTTGTCTCTTTCTTTCTTTCTTTCTTTCTTTCTTTCTTTTTTCACACTTGAATGTCTATTGGTAATGTGTGCATTTTGACTCATTAATTGATAGAACAGGTTTGATTATTCCATTGCTATGAGAGTTGACTCTAGGTTATTGTATAGCTATGAGAGTCATCTAGATTCATTTAGCTGTTCTATTTGAACAAGAGACCTTGTTCTCTGCATTACCAATATCACTCAGTTTATCTTGGTGCTCTCTGAAATATTACAAACTTGGAAATCAGAAGTGACACCGTCATTTGAAACATGGAAATAAGTATTTGGGAATGTGCTTCCCTTAGAGCATTTTAGATGTTCTAGCTGTATTTAGTTTAATATGGCAATCACACCGAGGAGGGATAACTCAGCTGACCCTACTGTGCTGAAATCTGTGCCTATTGTGTGTCACTTAGTTATTTTTAAGTTTGCTCATATTTATATATACAGTATGAATCATTTCTTTATTCTGTGTTTAAAATAAGGCAAAGAAAAACATATATACTTTATTCTTTTACTTGCAGGCTAACACTCCAAATTCAGTTCAACACTTATAAACCAATATCAGCTACTCAGACTGTAGTCTACGCCTGCCGAAGCAGCTGAGCCACCACATTACTGGGTTGTGTGGTCTATTTTCACAATTAATACTAGTACTAATATTAATACTAATTTTGAAATTTCAGGATCTGCTATCACAATTCCCTTTAGATCAGGTAACAAGCTAAAGCTACAGCTTACCAGCACAACACTGCTGATGACTCATTGTCTTCTTATAAGTGTACCATGTGCCAACTTCTTGTTGGTAAGCGGTAAAACACTGATTCACTGATTCTCGACAATTTGCGCTAAAGCTGCCACAAGAAAAGCTGGTCTGTGTGATCCTAGCGACATAGCTGGCAACATGCTTACATTAAGACACTCTTTTGTAATACTTACTCGCAAATACAAGCAAACATGCTTCCTAGGAAAAGAGAAATCATTGTCAGCACTTGGACAGACCTCAGCTTGACTACAAGTGAACATCTGGAGCTAGCCTTTTTATCTGGACATAATTCAGCTACACTGTAGTCTATCAACTGTTTCCATGAATTTCTAAGGTGGAGTAATATTTGCTAGCTGGATATTCCCATTGGTTTGAGTTTACTGTGTGTGCTGAAGACTCGCAGTCTATTCACCGCTCCACTAAAGCTGATGTAGAAGATTTCAGGTGTTTTCTGAAAGTGCACTCTGAAGGTGCTGTAGGAGCGTTTGAATGGAGTCAGCAGGAAGCCTCTATAGCTTGAGAGTGGAAGGCCTCAGTAACACTTCTACACCTGTTTCGTGGTCTTCAGCGGCATGAGGTCTTTTTTTCCAGTGGGGTGGTCAAACAGCTTGAGTGTGTCATGGAAGGCTATAGTGGCGCGTTATGGGAACACATTCGTTGAAGTGGGTCAAGTCTGGCGCCTAAAGCCATCTGATCCAGTTTTCCTCATTACAATCAAACCAGACCATTTTCCATTTTAACTTTCATGACTGGAATGTGTGTGGATGTGCACCTTTCTGCCAGCATGTGTACATGTGACCTAGTTTCCTATGTGCATATTTCCTCTGTATGGTCCAAGTGTTTCTGTCATATGAAAGCCTCATATCTCGGAAATGGTAACTTTACAAGAGGAGAGAAAAGAGTTCGGAACTTTAACGGAAGTTCATGTAAAGAGGATTTATTCTCAATCCATTCCGTTGGCCTGTTTATCATGAAGTGTATGCACAGCGGGTAAGATAGCTGGCACTATCACATGGTGTTGAAAATCAAAGATGGAAATCATCCTTGTGAGGACTTGCATTTCCATTAGTCCGCCCTCTGTAGCCATAACAGCTTCCACCCCTCTGGGAAGGCTTTCTGCAGGATTTTTGAATTTGTTTGTGGAAATTTTTGCCCATTCTTCCATAAGAGCATTTGTGAGCTCAGACATTGATGTTGGAAGAAGGGCCTGTCTCGTAATGGCCGTTCCAGTTCTTCCACACCAAATTCACCCAAACATTCCATTGCTTTGTGCAGTGGGCACAATCATGCTGTAGCGGGAAACCATAGACCTGGAGACCTGGAGTCTCCCTTCACTGGAACTAAGGGGTCTAGAACAACCGGATAGGATTATCCCTCCTCCACCAAACTTTCAAATCTGCTCAGTGCAGTCAGGAAGGTAACGTTTTTCCGACTTTGGCCAAACCCAGACTTGTCCATCAGACTACCAGATATAGATGAGTGATCCGTCACTCCATAGAACATGGTTCCGCAGCCCCAGAGTCTAGTGCTGGCACTTTACCCCACTCTATCTGACGCTTGCCATTGTGTTTGGGGATGCACAGTGTTTCTGTTGATGTTAAAGCCAGAGAAGATTTAGAACTTGAGTATACAGAGTGACCTCAGCACTCAGCGACCCCGCTCTGTAACATTATGTGGTCTGCCACTTTGTGACTGAGTTGCTGTGGTTCCTAAATGCTTCCCGTTTTCTATAATAGCCCACACAGGTGGAATATTTAGGAGGGAAGAAACTGACTCGTTGCCTTAGACATAATTTGTGCCACGCTTTCAGGCTTTCCTTCTGCCGCTGTCAACTCCATGGACAACATTTCCCATCATGCACCTCCTTATGATGTCAATAGCACAAACTCACAATCCACCAATCAGGAACTGCCTTCCCGATCCTCTTCTCAGAGCACTGGTCCTATTCACCTGTTGCTCGTTACATGTCTGTATATACAGTGCCCTTCACAATTATTGGCACCCCTCGTTAGGATCAAGTCAAGTCAAGTAGTTTTTATTGTCATTTCAACCATATACAGTGGTGAACAGTACACAGTGAAACGAAACAACGTTCCTCCAGGACCAAGGTGCTACATAGAACAATAAATACAATAAATATGCACGACAATTTACAAACACGAAACAGCAAACAATAAATAGAGGGAGGGGACAGTGCAGACAGCCCACTGGTAGTGGGTGCAGTAAAGTGATTTTTTTTTTTTTTTTTGAACAATGTATTTAGCAGCAGTTATGTCCATATTTGGTATGCATGTAAACATGTTATACTTCAAGTGGTATGTGTGGACAGATTTAAGAGATGAGGTTATGTGTGTGTGGGTGTTCAGTCCAGTCACTGAATGTGTTTAGTTTTTCAGACCAGACTCTGGGTGTTAAGGGATGTCTGATGGCTTCGGGGAAAGAAGCTGTTGCACAGTCCCTATGGATGTGAGGGCCCGGATGCTCCTGTACCTTTTTTCCAGATTGGTAGGAGGGTGAAGAGTGTGTGTGTGAGGGTCTGTGTGGTCATCCACAATGCTGGTTGCTTTGCGGATGCAGCGTGTGGTGTAAATGACCATGATGGTGGGAAGAGAGACACCGATGATCTTCTCAGCCGTCCTCACTACCCGCTGCAGGGACTTGCGATCCGATGCGGTGCAGTTCCCAAACCAGGCAGTGATGCAGCTGCTCAGGATGCTCTCGATGGTTCCTCTGTAGAAGGTGGTGAGGATGGGAGGGTGGGAGATGTGTGCCCCCTTCCTCAGCCTTCGCAGGAAGTAGAAGGCGCTGCTGGGCCTTTCTTGGGTTATGGTGCTGGTGTTGAGGGAACCAGGGTGAGATCCTCTCTAGCCCAGGTGAACTCCAAGGAACTTGGTGCTCTTGACGATCTCCACAGTGGAGCCGTCGATGTGTGGGTGATTGGCAGAGTGGTCACGCCTTGTCCTTCTGAAGTCAACAACCATCTCTTTGGTCTTTGTCTCTACGTTCAGAGACAGGTTTGGTTGGTTCTACACCAGTCCCGTTAACCGTTTGCACTTCACCTCTCGGTATGCTGACTCGTCGTCGTTCTTGCGCTGATGAGACCCACCACAGTCGTATCATCTGCAAACTTGATGATGTGGTTTCGAGCTGTGCATTGCTGCACAGTCGTGAGTCAGCAAGGGTAAAGTACAATTCAAGAAGGCTGAGCACACAGCCCTGGGGGGGCCCCGGTGCCTCATGCCATCAGCGTGGTGGTGCTGGAGGTGTTACGTCCGATCCGGCACTGACTGAGGTCTCCCAGTCCCAGGAAGTCCAGGATCCAGTTTAGAGAGAGAAGTGTTATTCAGGCCCAGTAGGTTTTACAGCTTTCTGATCAGGTGCTGGGGAATGATGATGGTGTTTGAATGCTGAACTAAGTCTATGAACAGCATTCGAACATAAGTGTCCCTATTGTCCAGGTGGGTGACGCGCCAGGTGAAGCGTGGTGGATATGGCCGTCCGTCCCCGTTGAGCGGTAAGGACGGTACGCAAACTGTAAGAGGATCTAGATGAAGAGGCAGGCAGGGTCTTGATGTGCCTCAGACAAGCCTCTCAAAAGCACGTTTCATGAATGAATGGGTGGTGTAGTGGCAATGGGACCGGTAGTACCGTTGAGGCAGTGACACCTGAAGACTTCTTCGTGCACAGGGATGATGGGGGTTTGCCCTTGAGACACATGTGGATGGGACGGTGGCAAACTGCTCAGGGGATGTTTTTGAAGATGTCCGTGAGGACATCTGTCAGCTGGTCCCGCACATTCCCTGAGCACTCTAGCCGGGATGTTGTCCGTCCCAAGGCGGCTTTCCCGTGGGTTTTAATTCTGCGTAGATTTTTTGTTTTCCTCACGTCAGCTGCTGTACAAGACAACAACACCTGTTCGTCGGAAGGAGGGGTGGGTCTTCCTCGCTTGCCACGCCGTTTTCTGTGTCTCGAACCGGGCGTAGAATAGTGGTTCAAGCGCATCTGGAAGGGAGGGCATCACTGTCACAGGCAGGTGGAGCAGTCCCTGTAGTTAGTGATGGCCTGGAATGGATGCCTGCCACATACGCCGTGCGTCACCACTGTCCTCTGAAAGTGGCTGTGGATGCTCTGACCATGTGCGCTCTTCGCATCCCTGATGCCCCGGGACAGTTTTGGCCCTTGCTGTTTCCTAGGGCCGTCCGCCTTTGTCTCCTTCTTTGAAGGGCGGAGTCTCGAGCCTTCAGCGAGCACGCCACACTCTCAGTGACAATCAATCCCGGCTTATCGGGTTGTGAACGTGTTTGTGATGGCACTCTTGAGACGGATCAACCCATCAATCTACTCATCTTGCCGATGCTAGCCGTGGTCACGAGATGAAGTGTAATCCTCCGGTCTGTGGTGTGTATGCTGTAGGTGTGCAGCCCTCCCTACAAACTCTTTTGCCAGTTCAGTGTGCTCCAAGCAGTCCTGATAGCAGAAGATGGCTACCTGATGGGGGGCCATGTCTCACCGGCTTTTAGAACCGGCTTTGATCTTCTGACGAGCGGGCAAGTTACTGTATGCTGGAACATTAGCATAACAGAGATGTGAGTGCCGTAGTATCCGAATGTGGGGGCGCGGCTCTGCCCGGTTAAACGGCGCTGGGAATGTTGGTGTAACAACAGGTCGCAGCGCGTTCGCTCCTCTCTCGTAGACAAACACTGTTGCACCAATAGTTGGTGGAATATAGGGAGCACTGACTTAGATTACATGGTTGAAATCTAAGCACAATTACACAGTCCCGTCTGGGTGTGTTTACTGTAGGTCGCCTGATAGCGCTGTAAAACACAGCTCACAGAGTGCGGTCTTTAGCGGTAGCGCCGGGGGGGGTGGAATATAGACACTGATGATCAAACCTGGGCGGTGATTCACTCCCTTCGGGTAGATAAAACTGTCTACACCGGACGGATCATAAACTCCAGTAGAGGCTATGCATAGCTAGAGACCATACAGAGTTCTTGCACCATTCTGTTGCTCATTACATGTCTGTATATATAGTGCCCTTCACAATTATTGGCACCCCTCGTTAGGATGTGTTAAAAGCCTTAAATTAATTCATTATTTAAATAAATATATATTGCAAAAGCATAATTTCACACAGAACATTGTAGAAAAAAGTAACATTTAACTCAAGAGAATAAAAAAAAATATAATTCCTGAAGAGAAATCATTAAATAAAATATCTTTTCCACCAGATTGGTCACCCCTAAGTTCTGGTATGAAAATAAATGTAATTGAAAGTATTTCTGAGTATTTCTGTTATAAAACTGTAGTTATACGCTGAGCATCTAGGAGAGATCTAGGAACCTATTAATCGTAATTCAGCTGCTCTATTTCCCTGGGGTATAAATATGACGTGATGCAGAGGCCTGTTTCTCTTATCCACTCTATAACATGGGAAAGACAAGCGAACACACCATTCAAAGAAGGTAGATGTGTGTCGACCTTCATAAGTCAGGCAATACCTACAAGAATAGCCCTTGCCTACACCTGCCCATACCTACAGTCAGAGGAATCATCAAAAAGTTTAAAACAACTGGAACAGTGGCAAACAAGCCTTTATCTAGCCTCCACACACACGCAGTGAGGAGGATGGTGAGAGAAGTGAAAAGTTCTCCAAAGCTCACTGTTACAGAGCTGCATCAAAGAGTAGCATTTTGGGGTCATAAAGTCTCCTTAACAACCATCAGGCACTATCTACATGCCAAACAGCTGTTTGGGAGGCATGCACGGAAAAAGCCTTGTCTCACTTATAAGCATAAATGTAAACGTCTGGAGTTCGCTAAGCGGTACTGGAACTTCAACTGGGACCGTGTGCTTTGGTCAGATGAGACCAAGATAGAGCTTTTTGGCAACAAACGCTCTAAGTGACTCTGGCGTAACACAAAAGATGAGTATGTGGAAAAGCACCTCATGCCCACTGTAAAGTATACGGGAGGATCGGCGATGCTGTGGGTCTGTTCCTCTTCCAAGGACCCCGTGAGCCTTGTTAGGGTGCATGGCATCATGAATTCGTTGAAATACCAGGACATTTTAAATCTGAATCTGGGGGCCTCTGCCTGAAAGCTGAAGATGGGTCGTCACTGGGTCTTAAACATGTGGCCTAATCTACACAAAAATGATTCACCAGACACAAAATCAAGCTCCTCCCATGGCCATCTCAGTTCCCAGACCTCAACCCAATCGAAAACCTGTGGGATGAGCTGAAGAGGAGAGGGCCCAGGCCTCTGGACGATTTAGAGAGATTGTAAAGAGGAATGGGTGAAGATTCTGTTCACTATATTCTCCCATCTTGTGAAATGTTATGGGAGACGATTAAGTGCTGTCTTGTTGGCAATGGGGTTTGCCTCAGGGGTGCCAGTAATTTTGGCACAGATGATTTCATGTAAAATAAAAATTTCTTTATGTGGAACTGAATAAATGCACTCGAATTAAAGGTTAGATTTTTCTATTTTTGTCCTTATATTATTAAAAAAATAATTATTTATTAGCCAAAAAGCACATCCTTAACAATAATTGTGGAGGGCGCTGTCTACTCCTTTGTATGTTATTAGTGTTTGCAAAACATTGTCAACTCATTTGCTTAGTTAGCCTTTATTCCTGGATCCGGTTTTGATGCGTTTACAATCTTTGCTTGTTTTTTGGTTGCTGCTTTTGTCTTTCCCGTTTTTGATCTGGTTGCTGGTTTGGTTTGTCTCTTTGGATTACTCTTTTGGTTTTGGCTTTGTCTCTCATCTGTTGGTTATTTTTGCCTCCACCAGTGTCTGTCTAGTAATGGTGTTTGGTTAATTCACCCAAAATCACCCAACCTGCCCAATAAATCTGATATAACTTTTAGATCGACCAGCTGTTCTTTACGACTGGGTGGAATTCCGAGGTCCAGGGAAGTTTTCTTTCTTTCACATTTAGATTTAAATCAATCTGTTTTACTTTCCTACACCTGATTAGCTGCCGGTAATGTAATCCTATATTCTGCTGCTCTCTCACACAGTACGAAACAACCTGGCTTATGCACCTTATATAAGAGAGCAGTTTTTCTGCATTGTGTGTTCATCGGCACCTTTTTAATGGCTTCTAAAGCGCTCTTTGGTGGGGTTTTACATAAGGAGGTGGGTAATGCCATTTTGACCAGCGTAAAAAGTCATGTCAGTCACTTGTTTGGCATCATTTACCTTTTATAAGCTGTAGAAACGACCCCAGGTTCTGTTCATCCTGGCTGAATCAACATATCGGTGAAAACACTGTGAAATTCTGTGTCAAAGTGGTTTGAAGTATGGAGTGTGCAGTATGGAGCCACCCAAAGAAGTGTTGAATCGTGTTCTCCATGGCCAAAATCAAGAGTTTGTACTGTCCAGCCTCATGTGTTCCACTCTGACCATAAAACATGTAAAGACAGAAAGGAGTTAGATTTAACGCAGTGATGTTTACTGTTGGCTGTAAATTTGGAATGACGATGCTAATGACGCACTGCATTTACTTGTAAAAAAGCAGGCCAGCTGGTTAGGGTAAACAAAATAAAGTTTAAATTGAATGTTTTGACATGTTTCTGACTCTTTGCTGGACTAAAGGCGTTCCACTCCCATCTCTGTCATTTCTAATGAGATTTCTCATTCTGAAGGGAATCAGTTATAAACATTACAGACAGCCTGTGGTCAACTGGCATCACCCAGCCTCTGCACTGGAAACTAATCCTGTCTCAGCTGCACCTTTTCTGCATGCCTCTAGCTGTGCAAGAAAAAGGAAATCAGATTTAATGTTTGTAATAATTGTTACATTAAAATATGTGCCTCTCTAACACTGCTGTCACCATAACCCGGTACTGTGTTGTCTATTTATGAAGATGCTCTGCTCTGGGTTGAGCTGCTAGTGAGCATTACGTTTCAAAAAGGGACACCATCAGTTAGATACATTACATGATTTGCAGGACATGGGACAAACTCACTTAAATATGGCAATTATTGTGTATTTTATGAAAATAAGGCTAGTTTTAGATAACATAGGATACAAAATGTGCTTTAATTTTGCACACTCCACATTTTTTCATGTTACATTGAGCAAATAAATAGCCATTGTGCATTATAATGTGCATGCATGTGTTCCCTGTAAAGGGTATGTAAATTAATTTTGTTCAACAAATCATGCAGTATGACCAGAGTCACTCAGAGTTTTGCTTGTGACTGTATTTGATCAATGTTACTGATGAACAAAAATGCACAGGTTAACTGCAGGAGCTCCAAAACTGCCATTTATGTGTACTGTGTTTAATTTTTCAATGCTCAGCCATTTTTAGGTTCAGCTACTCAAGTAGTCATAATAAATATAATTTGTACATAACTTTGCATTGGGTCAATCCGTTTAACAAAGGCTTAGTGAGCTCCTCTCCTTATTTCGTCCTAGCAAATAGCACTTCTCTGGAGCTGGCCACCTTCCCCCCAGTGGAATATTCCATAGGCTATCGTCCTCATTCTCCCAGTACAACAGGATAAGAAGGAAATACACAGCACATGTGCAGCACATATGTCCGGAGCACTCGGCTTGGAACCTAGGGAGCGGTGTTTTTCGGGGAGGGGGTGGATGGGTGGAGATTGGGATCTGTGTGTGGGGGTGTTTTTCGTGCTGTGACCGGGTGATACGGTTCCTTGTTGTTTCTTTTGGTTTTTTTTTTTCATCAGCCCCTTTTGGAATTAAGTCAGTAGCCCCCTGTCCGAAAGCGCACATCCTTTGGCTGGACCGTTTCACACAGAAGTGCATCACAGGGGTCAATTATGGGCAGCCCTGGCGGAGAGAGTGCTTCCTAAAGCGGAGCTCCCAGCTGGGGCTTCCATTAAAGAAGTATTTACGTTCGAGACAGCGAGCTCGTGCCAAGGCTTCACGTCAGGCCATCACACACCATATAATTACAGAAACCCCTCTGTTTTATTCCGTCCACGTTCCATACACACTCACACTTTCACCGAACATGTTTCAGAGGTGCTTACATAAGCACAGAGTCTAGGGATGTTAGTGGAATACGCTTTCGGCAGAGTGTTTCTCAGCACAGCTGCTTTGTATGTTTTAACAAGTGGGCAATTTTTATGATAAGCTGTTGAAAAGAGGCACCACATTCTGTAGTCTGGCCATTTATCCCAGAGGCATGGTGAACTCGCATAGGTGACCGCAAGCTAAAAAGCATGACCAACATACAGTATAGCAGTGTTTCCCAACCCCGGTCAACATAACTGAATCTGAATGACTTTCCTGGCCGAGTGCACCTGCTTGGTGTTCTGTTTTTACATCTATTTAATTCAGACTTAATTTAATTCTATCGTTGAAAGTTTAAAATGCTGTCTGTTTTTGCTGTATAACATGGATTCATTGTATTCCAACTAAAATGACTGATGGTTTCAGCAGACTGAAATACTGTTATAGTCATCAGAAGTCTGTGTTTAAGCTGCACAGACGCAGAAAGTGGCACTAGTGCTGAACCGCTAGTCAAGCAGCCACTGAGGAAAAGCATTTAAGTGTCAGGAAGAAAGAAGGTGACAGAAACCTGAAGAATCTAAACAACTAAATTTCATGCAGAATTGTTTAGTATTTAGTGTGTCCATCCAGCCTCCTCTGTCTTCAGGACTTTAGCCCAGAGAAATCTGCAGGGATGTTTTTCAATACCAAGTTCAGTCTTAGAAGTTGGTTGCATTCAGTGATATTGACTTCTGGTGATTGTTCTTAGAACTCCAGCTGCTTCTTTGTTTGATGTGGGTCTCCTTCTCTCAGTGAGGAGCTTCTTGAGCAGCTACACATCCTTTCAGACCCCTGTAGTGTTGAGGAGTCACGGTGAAGGGATGAACAGAAACACCTGTGGATGTTCTCAGATCTGAAGCAGGAGTGGTGCTTGATTTTCTCTCCTCTCTCTCTCTCTCTCTCTCTCTCTCTCTCTCTCTCTCTCTCTCTCTCTCTCAAAGATGAAGTACTGTTGGTCTGATGGGGATGGTTTTGTTGGTGTACCAAGTGGTTCTTTGCATTGGCTAGCAGGTGGTTCTTTATTTTGGTGTATTTATTTTAATCCTGTTTATTTTTGCACTTATTTTCCTATGACTTGTCTTTTCCATACAAATTAATTTATCTTATATTAAATATCCTCACAAATAAAGAGTTTTGAGAAATAAGTTTTGACTCAGAATTAAATAAATGGTCTCTGACCACTGGAGTGCTAAGGCTAAATTAGCATTATCATTGGGAGGTTCTCCCTACAGGTATTATTTGAGTCTGTGGTTAGATTATTTGAATAAGGCAGAAATACATAAAAAAAAATATATTTAAAAAAAACACTAGTTTTATAGTGTTATTATCATTTTATCATCATGCTATCTTTTATCAACAACCATTAGCATAAGCAATTTGTAATATTGCTTGCATGTATAAGAAAATTATCTTGGTGAAAGATCTACTTATGTAACTGGAAAATATGGAATATAAAGTATTTAGTTTTAATTTAACGAATAGTTTCAGTTTCATTGTATACGCCTGTCATTCAGAAAAACGGCTGTTCATTTCATGATAAATGTACCAGTTGATGTACCAATTATGCGAAATAAAATCTCATCAGTTTTCATTACACTTTTTACTATTTTGAAGTTTTGAGGTTTTGATCCTACAATACAATGCACATTTCCCAGAGACCACCACCTCAGCCCTTGGGGATTCCCAGAGTGTGCATATTTCTGTTCTGAACCAGCTGCCAGCACAACCGTACCAGGCATTCAGTATTCATTGCTTGGTTCAGGTGTGTCAACTGAGATGGACCACCTGGGGGTCCCTGAGGAACAATTTGGGAAATTTTGTTGGTTACTGGCAGAACAAAACTCTGTTTGTTTTTCTTATTTATTCACATCATTTAAAGACAGCAGTTATCATTTATAATGTGCTGAAATTTCATGATGAGCAGATCAATAGATACTGTCCAGAAAAACTAATATCTTGTCAAATTAAGAAGCTTTGGAAGTTAAGAATGATATGTAGACTATTGGTAAAAACAAGCAAAAATTTTCTATTGTGAAATATATTATTGGCATAACAGTTTAGTAACATGTAGAATATTTTAAAATGTAGGATCATTTTAGAATAGGATTAATTTTAAGAGATTTCTGAACTTAGAATAGAATAGAATGTGAAAAACAGGAACGAGTGATGATATATAGACCATTGGTAAAAATACTTCCGTTTTACATTCCTTTTAAATTTAAAATGAATTTTTTATTATGAAATGTCTTATTGGCATAACAAGTTTAGTGAAAAGTAGTATCTGTAAAACTATGCAAGAATTTGAGGATGTCTTAGCATTTAATGGATCCCTCTATCACTTTAATCATGGTGTGCGCTTAGGATGGCATGGATGCCATTTGTACAAAAGCTTCTGATCAGTAGATCAAATCCACCTGAGAGTCATCTGAACATGAGCTTCACTGGAATAAGGACTAAGACTAACAAAGATATCTGACCTGTTTGTACTAAGGCCTCAATGTGGCCAGTGACACAAGATCTAATTAGCTTAACTGATCTAACAGCTTAACTTAACTGATCAGTACCCAAATATCTAAGATGTTATTTTACAGACAGCACAGATTTGGCTTTGGATTTTATCACCAGGAACAAAAGCGATCACCTGCCTCTGCCTGTGTTGTCTTGGGGTTTCAAACAATAATCCTTTTTTATACTCTTTCTGAGGCATATGTGTGGATGAATCCCCCTTTTTTTTCAATAAAAATGATGCACATTTGACCCCCTACAAGGTCTTAACATGCAATATTGTAACAGATGGAATGATTTGTCTTTGTTTAGCGCGAGAGGTTTGGAAAATCTCTGGTGAGAAATGGATAAGAGAGTAAAGGTGAATTCATTTGACCTAGCAGTGGTCTTTTGGCACTCATTTAAACGGTCCACTTGACATGCTCTCATTGTATTCTGAGGCTTGAGGGATAGAAGTTCTCCTGAGACCTAGACGAGTGTTTGAATGACCTGCTCTCTGCCTTCTATTCTGTGACGTTTGTGGCCAACAAAATATTTCTCCATCACCAAAACCACAACAGCACAGTTGATTCCAGGCCAGCATTAGCTCATTCAGCTCTGACACTGTTCACCATTCCCTCAACTGATCCCAGACCAGCGTTTTATGCCTTTGGTGAAGCCACAACTGTTCTGCCAGACGGCGGTGAAGGGTTAGGCTCAGAGCTGAACTGTGTAATGGGCCATTATGCTATTATTACCGCAATAATGCATGATTAAAGCCTCAGAGAGTGTGATTACTTGAACGCTCGTTGATGTTGTAATAATTTTACATTCAACAAAAAGGTCTATAATGAACAACATTCACAGCTTATCAAATAACAGCCATATCTAAATCTCTTACTTATTGCTATACAATACTCAGTGCCTTTTCTGTGTTAAAAATATTCTGATAGCAAGGTACACGAGATTGGTTTGAATCCTGCCAACACTGTCTGACATGTCTGAGATGTAGTACTGTATGAGTACTTCATTATTATTATTATTATTATTATTATTATTATTATTGTTTATAGTAATAATAGTGCTATTATATATTTAATTCCATCCAGTATAGCCAATCTAAAAAGTTATTAGTTCTTCGGCCTCAGAAGAAAATAAGAAATCTGACAATTCCCCCAGAAGCTTAATATAACTGTTGTAAAGTTCTGGAGCCACACCTTTAAAGTTCAGGTTAGAATTTTCTTCTCACGATCCAACACATTCACTGTAGTTGAATCTCTGTCAAGTTAGGTTGGTCACAGGTGTATAAAACCAAGTACCTAGACATGCAGACTTCTCCTACAGACATTAGGGAAGGAATGGGTCGCTTTCAGGAGCTCAGTGAATTCCAGCTTGGTACCAGTCATGAAATTTCCTCACTACTAAATATTCCACAGTCAATTGTCTCAACAGTAACAAATGACAGAGCGGGGTCAGTGGATGCTGAGGTGCATAGTGCGCAGAGGTCATCAACTTTCTGCAGAGTCAATCACTACAGACCTCCAAACTTTATGTGGCCTTCAGATTAGCTCAAGAACACTGCATAGAGAGCTTCATGGAATGGGTTTCCATGGTCAAGCCTTACATCACCAAGCCCAATGCAAAGCATCGAATGCAGTGGTTCAAAGAGCCGCTGGACTTTAGAGCAGTGGAGGTGTGTTCTCTGGAGTGACCAATACTTCTCCCTCTGGCAATCTGATGAACGAGTCTGGGTTTGGCGGTTGCCAGGTGAATGTTACTCGTCTAACTGCATTGTACTGAGTGTAAAGTTTGGTGGAGAGGGGATTATGGTGTGGGTTTGTGTTTCAGGAATTTGGCTTGGTCCCTTAGTTCCAGTGGAGGTCCTAATGCTTCAGCAGACCAAGAGACTGGAGAATTTCATGCTCCAACTTTGTGGGAACAGTTTGGGGACAGCCCCTTCCAGTTCCCACATGACTGCACACCAGTGCACCAAGCAAGGTCCATAAAGACATGGAGAAGCGAGTTTGGTGTAGAAGAGTCCCGACCTTCACCCAATTTGGGATAAATTAAAGCGGAGACTGCCAACCAGGCCTTCTTGTCCAGCATCAGTGTGTTACCTCACAAATGCTCTCCGGAGGAATGGGCAAAACTTAACCACATTCCTTGTGGAAAGCCTTCCCAGAAGAGTTAAAGCTGTTATAGCTGCAAAGGGTGGGCCGACTTCAAATGAAACCCTATGGATTAAGAATGAGATGTCTCTTAAGTCCATTTGTGTGTGACTACTATTAGCAATATAGTGTATCTCAGAAACATACTGCACACTACTTTCTTATATTGGGCAAAGTCACTGTGCGAGTTTTAGCACATCCACAGCCAAGGCTGTCTGGGTGAAAGTGAGAATTTCTAGGAGTGAGCTGTCAGGGTTACCTGTAACAGTGTAGTTATCTTCACAAAACCTTCACTGTCAGTGTTAAAGATTAAACCAGCTACAGTGTTTTATGCTGATTGATCTAAAGCATGTGTTGCTCTCAGAGTGGTGCTTTATTACTGTTGACAGCATGAGAAGCCATGTTGATGTGACCTCATATTCTAAATCTGGATTTGAGAATCTGTTTCTGGCTTTTGTATAAGAATTCCTACATGAGAAGGATTTTTTGGCATTTTGACTTTAGAGATGCCAAGCTTTATCCAACTGCAGCTTTAGATGCTTTCTAGATAACAAGTAATAAAGCTGTAAGTGTCTGTAAACCACATTTTAATTTGATTGACATCCAGTTCCAGTGTAAACGCTTGCAGTGAGACGCTCTTCCTGGTGTTAAGGTTTATAACGTGTGGGGGCATGCGGGTGTATTTACACAGACGCTCGTATGCATGTGCATATCATGACCCTTTCTGTCTGAACATCAGTGAAAATGTGTTCATATCCGATCCATGTGCACCAAACAGGCCTGTAATGTAAGTGCAGGGTTTATAGAGTGATATGTGGAGAGAAAACATATCTGAGAGACAGGGAAGAAGCAACACACCCTCCTCTTTATTGTCAAAAGACTGGCTGAAAATACCACAGTATTAATGAAACCATCTGTGTTACTGTTTAAAGCTTGTTGCTTAGACAAATATAACAGAGAGAGAGGGATAGAGAGAGAGCGAGAGTCAGAAAGAGAGAGAGAAAGAGAGACACATATATAGAGAGAGAAACAGCGAAAGAGAGACAAAGAGAGAGAGACACATATAGAGAGAGATACAGAGAGAGACACAGAGAGCAACAAAGAGAGACATAGAGAGAGAGACAAAAAGAGAGACAAAGAGATACAGAGAAACAGAAAGAAACAGAGAGAAGCAGAGAAAGACAGAGAGACAGAGACAGAAAGAGAGAGAGACACACACACACATACACAGAGAGAGAGAGAGAGAGAGAGAGAGAGAGAGAGAGAGACACATACAGAGAGAGACTCCATCTGTGTCCTCTTGTGAGGGATTTTTCAGTTCTTTGCTCTGATGTTTGTGTTCCGCTTTTTCCTCTACCATGTGGTTTGTCCATATCTGAGGCATGCCTGCTGAGTGAGTGTGTGTAGAGTTAGTAAGTAATGATGATAACAGAGGCGTTAGTGGCGGTGACGAAGGCTTCACCCGCAGGGATGGATCTGTTCCTGAAAGCCTGGGAAAAATTACAACCAGTTGGCAGTTTCACTACTCTATTCTACAGCTTACCACAGACACTTTTCAGGTCACAGCTTCATGATGGATTGTGACACAACGTAAATGATTATGCTTTAAGGTCAGATTAAGGGTAGGTATAAGGGTAAGAGGTAGGTTAAACGTAAGGCTTCATTTTAGGGTAAGGGTAAAAGTTAGGGTAAGCATGGGGGTAAGAAAAAGGCATAAGATTAGGGTTGGGTTCGATTGGAGTTAAGAATAAGGTATAGGGTTATGGAAGAATGAGGTTTAGGGTTATGATACGGGTACGGGTTAGGGTATAAGTACTAGGGTATGGGTAGAAGTAAGTCTTAGGATTAGAGCAGAATAGAGGTTAGAGTAAGGGTAAGGCTAAGGATTAGGATTATTGTAAGAGTTGGCTTAAGGTTAGAATATATGTAAGAGTGAGGGTAAGGGTAAGGCTAAGGTTTAGGCTAGTAGCACTGCAGGATCAAATTTGGTCTCCAGAAAATGAATGAAAGTCTGTGTAAAGCCCCACAGCTCACAGGAGTGAACATCTGTACTCCAGTAATCTGGTTTATTTCTATAGAATTAATAGCAGCTGCACGGCACCTTTATTATTCAGACATATGCCCAAAGGTTCTCAAGCATGTTCTCTCACTCCACTACTGTCTGTGGCCAGTTCCCATCAAGTCTCTGAGCCAAGTCTTACACGAGTCGGAGGCACGTCTAGACAAGTCCCACATTATCATAGCGGACGAAGAGCTACATATTCCCCTTGACCTTTTTTAGAAGTCAAAAAGAAACAGCATGAGTTAGATGCTTACTTACTTGCGGTACTACAGTAAATATGATCATAACTTCACATTCTTCACATCGTATCACGTCGAATCAATAGGGTGAATTATGTCGTATTGCAGTAGTTGTTGATGTGTATTTAATGGATTGGATCTTTAATGATGAATCCCATTTAGTGTTAGTCAAGTTTGTCGGATGTGAAACGCTGCATCTATTGTAGTAAGACAAAGAGTGGTCAGTTTTTGCCAGTTTTCAGTATCCAAGCAAATTGACATGATCTGTACATCTTATCCACACCAATTCTGTCACTAACTAATGTTATATGAATTTACATAGAGAATAGTTTGTGGTTAATATGTCAACCATCTTTCGGCCAGTGAAATCATCAATGCCGTAGATGCTAATATGTATTTTCAAGTGTATGAGGCAGCTGTTACTCAGAGTTAGCCCTTTCTGGTTGGTCCCAGGTGCTTTTAATAACAGGACTAAACCCAGGAGAACTCTGTCTCCCCTTTCTCTGTATGAACGTGGGAGGCAGTGATGAGAAAAGCAGACTGTAAGATTCGGAACCAGCAGTTGTGCTACAAAATGCTGCTGTTCTGTAAAAAGAGACTGGGAGGCCGAACGGGCTAAGGCTAGGTCACAGGAATCCTCCGGGGTGGTTTGCCTGGTTAGCACAGATGATCAGAACGTGTTTATCTGGTGTTTATTTGTGTTCATTCTTCTGATTATGTCTGTTTTATCTGTTGTTTCACATTCTCAGTGTTGTACTGAGATGACCTGGCTGAGCTGGATTTAGCCTGGCCCCTCTGGGCTAGCTCAGAATTGGAAGTCAGTCTGATGCTGGCAGGAGTCTCGTCTGTTTCAGGGCCAGGCCGGCAAAAGGAGCCGCTGTTAATTGCTGTAAATACCACTGAGGATCTTGGCTTTCTCACATCCAAATGAAGCGTGAAGCTGTGCCCAGCAGGTCTACACATTTACTATAGGCTACAGATGTAAAAGTGATAGACTGTTTGCTGCGATAGTAGTAATGGGGTGAGATAATCTTAGGATGGCCTGGTAGTTAGTTTCATGTTTCTAATTTACACATTTTGCTCTTTGCACCATTTTTGCTTCTTTCGCAGCTGCACAGCTGGTGTAATGAAAGTAAAGGAAGCTTAAAGCTGGATGCCTACATTTTTACACAGTTGCCTTAAACTATGTTGAAGTGTTAAGCAACGTCAAACAAACTTGCTTTACTTACAGAATGACAACATATTTTCATGCATCTCCAACATACCAGAGCACTCATAGAAACAAGTACGGGTTAAACCTTTTAATCACTGAATTCACTTGTTTCATTCAGTCCCATTGCCTCAGTCTGGACTTGGGGAATGGCAGAGCAATGTTACCAGCCTGACTGCATTGTGCTAGCTGTAAAGTTTGATGGAGGAGGGATAATGCTATAGGTTTGTGTTCAGGAGTTGATCTAGACCCTTTACTTTCAGTGAAGAGAAGTCCTAATGCTTCAGCATACCAATACATTCTGGACAATTGTATATTTCAAACTTTGTGGGAACAGTTTGGGAAATGACTTGTTGTTCTAACATGACTGTCCCCCACTGCGCAAAGCAAGGTCTGGTTGGATGAGTTCAGTCTGGAGGAACCTCCTGTACTTCCTAAAGTTCTGCTAATCATACATCAGGCATATTCTCATATATGCTCACTTTCTGATCATTTGGTCAATGGAATCCATCTACACCTACCAGAAATGGCGCAGAACCAGTGCCTGGTAACAGTATCAGGCTGATATCAAAATGCTGGATTAAATATTGGATAGACAGGAGTTGAAATGAAAAGTGATATTGTTCAATCTAGTGCATTCACCCATGCCCTATATCTTCTCATTTTTTTGGACAACACAGCAGACCAAAAAGGTTTGGAAACAGCTGAGCTCATTTGTATTAAGTACTGCTGTCTTCCACCTGCTTTGTATATGCAGTAAACCAACTGCCCAAGTTCTTGGTTCATGGAACACATTTTTTCCAGCTAGCATAATCTCAGAGTGCTCGAGTGTACTTCATTGCTAGATGACCCTGTTGGCATCAGCTTGATGCGCAGACTCTTAGAGCATGCTGTCATGTTAGCATTACAGTGCTGGATTGCCATCTGGCCTGCTGCGCTGGGTTTATTATTTTTGTAAATAAAGTTAAAGAGTGTTTTACTTCCATAATCACATTAAAGTAGCATGAAAGTACTGAGATCAACCGCTGTGAGTAAGCATACACAATATATAGGATTCCACTTCTATTAGGTTGAGGAGTTCACCTCTATTAGGTTGCAGACACCACCTCTATTAGGTTGAGGAGTTCACCTCTATTAGGTTGTAGAGTCCACCCCTATTATGTTGCAGAGTTCACCTCTATTAGGTTGCAGAGTCCACCTCTATTAGGTTGCAGAGTCCACCTCTATTAGGTTGCAGAGTCCACCTCTATTAGGTTGCAGAGTCCACCTCTATTAGGTTGCAAAGTCCACCTCTATTAGATTGTAGAGTCCACCTCTATTAGGTTGCAGAGTCCACCTCTATTATGTTGTAGAGTCCACCTCTATTAGGTTGCAGAGTCCACCTCTATTAGATTGTAGAGTCCACCTCTATTAGGTTGCAGACACCACCTCTATTAGGTTGCAGACACCACCTCTATTAGGTTGCATACACCACCTCTATTAGGTTGCAGAGTCCACCTCTTTTGGGCTGCAGAGCCTACCTCTATTAAGTTGCAAAGTCCACCTCTATTAGGTTGCAGAGTCCACCTCTATTATGTTGTAGAGTCCACCTCTATGAGGTTGCAGAGTCCACCTCTATTAGATTGTAGAGTCCACCTCTATTAGGTTGCAGACACCACCTCTATTAAGTTGCAGAGTCCACCTCTATTAGGTTGCATACACCACCTCTATTTGGTTGCAGAGTCCACCTATATTAGGTTGCAGAGTCCACCTCTATTTGGTTGCAGAGTCCACCTATATTAGGTTGTAGAGTCCACCTCTATTTGGTTGCAGAGTCCACCTATATTAGGTTGTAGAGTCCACCTCTATTTGGTTGCAGAGTCCACCTCTATTAGGTTGTAGAGTCCACCTCTATTAGGTTGCAGACACCACCTCTATTAAGTTGCAGAGTCCACCTCTATTAGGTTGCATACACCACCTCTATTTGGTTGCAGAGTCCACCTATATTAGGTTGCAGAGTCCACCTCTATTTGGTTGCAGAGTCCACCTATATTAGGTTGTAGAGTCCACCTCTATTTGGTTGCAGAGTCCACCTATATTAGGTTGTAGAGTCCACCTATATTAGGTTGTAGAGTCCACCTCTATTGAGTTCTGTTGAATTCAAGAGTGGCTTCCACAGTTTGCTGGGAATGTTTGAGACACATTGGGAAATCACATTTATGTAAGTGCCTTGTTCTTTGTTGCTTTTATAGGGAGTTATGGACTCATTTTGGATCCTCTATTAATACTGATATTTGGCTGTGATTCATGAGCAGCATGGGGCTTTTGGCAGAAACAGACGGAAACAGACATTCAGGTTGAATTCAACACTGCCTTTACAGCTTTCACAAACTCAGTATTATCTACATGCTCTCTCAGTTGTTTCTGGGTGTGTCATACTTCTTCAGTCTATCCAAAAGCTGACAGTCATCAGCTCAGGATGTCTCTGAAAATAACTGTGATCATGCATTCAACCACTTGAGTTTAGACACAAAGAAAAAAAATAAGATCTACCACCAATGACTTGTCCTAAATGATCCATGTAAGCACGTATTCATGCAAGATCATGGTCAGAGACTTCTGGGAAGTCAAGCCTCAGGAATGTTCTTTGACTCTTTAAAATATCTTCTCTGTAGTTATTGATTTCTGCTCCCCATAACCTGTGGGGAATGTGGAATATCTGCAGTCCACTTTTGTAAATGTATGCTACATTGCTCCTGCTACTGTCCAGGCCAGGAGTTAGTAAGTGTATTATAAAAACACTTAGTTTAATACTGCTATAAACTCCAATATTTAAATATTACACTCTTAAAAAAGATGGTTCTTCAAGGGTTCTTTAGTAAAGACTATGATTCACTATAGAACCATGAACTATATGGTTATTTGCATGGTGAAATGGTTCTTCAGATTGACGGAGAATGTGTTGTAGATGGTTCTACATTGAATGCTTTGGAAAATGATTCTGCTGTATAGTGCAGTAATACTGACGTGATCAAGTCAAGTCTAATTTATTCATAGGGCACCTTTTACTAACAGATGTTCTCACAAAGCAGAGAATTCGGGTCCTAGCCCCCCATAAGAAAGCCAAGGGGGATGACAGTGGTACGGAAAATCTCCCTGATCGGACACAGCAGTGCTGTAGGAGTTTTTAAACACTCTGTTTGCTCACTGTCCACTCTGATAGACGGTCCAATCTTGTTGGACTAAGACACTGACAGTATCTCATGAGTTGCTTCACAGTTTTGTTAATCACCTAATACATCTATGGTCACAGGACACTGCTGTGTATGTCTACTCACACCAGCACAACACACAGTAACACGCCATCACCACGTCAATGATCCACCACCCACATAATACCTGCTCTGTGGTGGTCCTGTGGGGTCCTGACCATTAATGAATGGGGTAAACTCTGGGTGGGCTCCATCACTCACACTCTCTTTTTAGCTTCTGCTCATTGCCATGGAAGATTTTCTGGAACGCTCGTTCTCAAATATACCTTATAGTAAATATAGGCCTGTGTATCCCACAGGTTGAAAACCACCATACTGTATGACAAAAATGGAAAAGCTTGCTTACTTTTCAGCAGTAGCCACCTGTGACAACCTAACCTGGGCTGAACTTGCTGGAGGCCTAAACCTCGTCATTCTGTGACAACAAAACGTTTCCATGACTTTAAAAAAGGAAAGCAGCCTCTGCCAGTGCTACCGCATTGCCAGCAAGTGCCAGCGGCAAACCCATAGAATAACAGTTATGGGTGGAGACCTCAAAACCCCCTTCTTGTCATTACACTCATGGTTTAGACCAAGGGGGCTTAATGCTGGGCTGCTCCTACATGTTAAATCAAAGGTTCCAGTGATGTTTGACCACACATTGCCAGAAGTGCTCGTATAGCCTTGCGTACATAGCCTGAATATATATACACCAACGCACACGCCCAATGTAAATCTGTTGGAAGTGAACACAGCGGCTGCAGATTGTCGCAGATAATAAAACATAAGTCTCTAAAGTTATTCAGCAGGGTGTGTTTAACCACATGGTATGGGGTTCATGGGGTTAGTGATGTAATCAGAGAGAGTCTTCTCCACCATATGGCCAGGCACTGTCCTCTGTCAACCTTGCTGTAGTGCATTATACGCTACTGCAAGTGGGTAAAGTACTGAAGCAGGTCGAGCAGGCTGTCAGTGTCTCGCTCCCTCTTTCTCTCTGTTTCTATCTCCAGTGCAGTGAAGACACATTTCATACAGAGCACTTCTCTAGTGTGAGATGATGAGATGAGTGGGTGACCTTTTTCAGGTCTTCGGTAGCTGCCGCAGCATGCACTGACATTCATCTTGTAAGGAAGAAAACCACCTGTCACTCTCTCAGAGCCAAAGCAAACACAGCCTCTCCACTGGCAGCTGGGGATGTGTTGATGAACCATTTGTATTAGATAATATACATGAAGTCAAACAAGGAATGTTCCTGGAAAAAACAGAGCTCCAGCAAAACATGAAAGAATATTCTGCTTGTTTTGACAACGTTCCTGAGGGCTCAGGGATGTTTTACCGGTGTTGACATTTCTAGAACCATCCTCCCTTAACTGTGTTCAGTTCCTGTTGCCTTAGTGTTATAATGATAAAGTGCCTCAGCCAGATGTGATTAAACCCCTCATTACCTAGCTAATCTTTACCACTGGTGTAAAATAAAGTGTTGAGTATGGTACCAGCCTGTAGGAGCGATAATTTAACCTAGATAAATACCCACACTTCATTGCCAAAAGTATTTGCTCGTCTGCCTTCACACGCATATGAACTTGAGTGACATCCTGTTCTTAATCCATAAGGTTTAATATGATGTTGGCTCACGCTTTGCACTTAGAACAGCTTCAACTGTTCTGGAAAGGCTTTCCACAGGGTTTAGGAATGTGTTTACGGGAATTTTTGACCTTTCTTCCAGAAGCGCATTTGTGAGGTTAGACACTGATGTTGGCCTGGCTCCAGAGTCCAGTCGTGGCCCTGTACACCACTGCATTCGACGCTTTTCATTGCGCTTGGTGATGTAAGGCTTGAATGCAGCCTCTTGGCCATAGAAACCCATTCCCTGATGCTCTCTACGCACTGTTCTTGAGCTAATCTGAAGTTGGTGACCTCTGTACACTATGCACCTCAGCATCCGCTGACCCACCTCTGTCATTTTACGTGGCTTACTATTTTGTGGCTCGTTGCTGTCATTCGCAATCACTTCCATTTTGTTGTATTCCCACTGACTGTTGACTTCTGAGAGCGACCCATTCTTTCACCATTGTCTGTAGAAGCAGTCTGTATGCCTAGGTGCTTGTGACCATGAAAGTGATTGGAATTCAGTGATTTGGATGGATGAGTGAATACTTTTGGAAATAAATTGTATAATCAACAAATACACTTAATCTTAATATAATATCTATCTTTGTATCTATCTATCTATAAATATCTATTCTCCCTTTTTTCCACAGTTTTTGATGGACAGAACATAAAAAATGAAATCAAAATTGAAATACCTGAGAATTCAATGTTCTGTTTCCAGTGTTCTGTTTTTAATCCTTACATCAGTAACAGCTCTCATACAAAGGTTTCAAACTCATTTTGAAGCCGAATTTCATATTTCCAGAAATGTAAATAGCCTACTTGGCTGCTATAATGCTGCTAATTTCACAAAACTGACGTAAGCCAATCATACCCAAGGGTAGTTAGCATGTTATGCTACTGGTGTGCCAGACTAGCATGTCTGACTAATATTTATCAGAATTAGAGATGCAGTGATCAATTAATTAATCATTCTATCTGGCATGAGACTGATTATTCTATCAATGAATCGAGTCTTCAGTAAAGGGCAATAGTAAAAATAAGACTATAGTGAAAAAAAAAAATATTCGTATTGCTTAGCTTAATGCTTAGATTGCATACCTGGCTAAACTTACTATGTTGAAGAGCCTATGGTCTGCACCTGCTGACCTACAGCTTCTAATCAGGCTACACTGAATATGCCTGCGGTTCTGGATTGGTCCATTTTAGGTCCAGTTGCTACTTACACAGTCTGATATTTTGGATTCTTTTGGTTTTGGTTTTTTTTGGTTTGGTTATTTTATGATTCACTGTAAAGGCAGCAGGTGTGTGTGTATGAAGGGTGCATTACAGGTTATGTTCTGTGAGGTTATGTGGATGAGTGGCTTGGTAGGCCCATTTGATTTTCTTTATTTGTCTTTCCCACTTGCTCAGATTGCCTGGTTTCAATTTGTCATGGTTTTTATCTCTGTCTGTATTTACACCCCTACCCCTCTCACCAATGTCTGTTTTGGTTGCTCTGGATGGGTTTCTCTGTTCGTCTGCTGGCTCTGAATTGACTCACGACACTGCATTAAACTATTATTATATTTTACAGACAGACAGATAGATAGACAGATAGATGCATTATCCCAAGAAATACACATTCCCACATTAAATCTTGCCTTCAGTCGTCTCAGAAGAGCTCTCAAAAGTGGGTTGCATTTGAATTAAGACACTACATGTTTACATTATAGACCGGAGGACTAAAGTTCTGGGAGCAGGTCCGTGTGCTGGAAGTAATGCCTCCACTACTCTCTCTTAAACTCGTCTTGTTCTACTAGCTGGACTGATGTAAACAGCTGTGCTTTGTTCATTCAGGTTCCAACACAGGGTTAGCTCTCTATCATCAGACTTCAGAAAAGCAAAATACTCCTGCGCTGTCAGACTCCACATCAGACTGTTGGTTTTGAAAGGACAATACAGCAGCTGAGTTATTGTCCCTCAAGTTGATTCATGGACATGGTGTTCGTCTTGAAATCTTGGAGAATGCATCCAGGCCAGCATCGTGACAGAGTGTTCCAGCTTTTGTAAGCCGCTCTCCAGTAATTAGTCCAGGCGTTCTCCAAGCTACACAGCTCCCAAGAATGCTCTCCTTGCAGTCGAGGCTGAAAATGGCAGGTCACTCCAAAATGAACTGTTCTTTTTGTTCACCAGCCCCTAGCAGCCCGGCCGTCAATCCTGTGTGGGTTTCCGACCCCTGTCTGGGTATTTTTGGCTCTCTTTAACTCAAAGCCATACTTAACAAAGTCGGCAATTTCATAACGCAAATTAAACAGTGCATGATGAAAATACATGTTTATGACTCCGGCACAAACGGCAGCATTCCGAACTCCAGTTGAAAGGAAAATTCCATCACTCGGGAGGACTGCAAGTTTAGCTCATGTTTAACTCCTGCAGAAGCCAAGACAAACTTTAAAGCTTTGATACAAACCCCCCGCAACCCCCCATAAACTTTTTGTTTTAGCATGCCGTGTTTGTGTTCCTTCCCGCCATGCAATACTTGGTGCTTTGCCATGCGATCTTCACTCGAGTTTGGCTGTGGTTTATGTGGTTTAATCATGTGCTATTAATGATTCTCACAGGGCTAGGATGTTTTAATTAGACTTGACAAAGCTTGTGGGGAAAAGATTTGAGTAAAGGCCAAGAACCCCACTGGTTTGATATCTTCCCGGCCTGTTCACCTGTATCTTATGATTAAAAATTCCACTAATCATTGCAGCTGGAAGCTTACTGTTAATGTTTTGTGTCTGAGGCTGTTTTCCCTGCCGACTGCTTCCGGGCCTGCGGGTGTAGTCTGGGAATTTGGCCCAAGAGTGCTGAACTTGGATGACTAATTAGTAAAGGTGTTAATTGGCCCTCAGGGGTTGCAGGGCTCTATCTTGGTGTTGGGGGGTGGGGTTATGGCAAATCATGCCAGAATAGTTATGACCTCTTGGAGTTTAAGGTCAGCAAACTACAGTATTAGATACTTAAATAGATCAGTGATCAAAGCTTCCAAACTGCATATATGTTAACAAGAGGATACAGAGTGCATTTAAGGACTGCACTACACCGACTCGATTTACAACGGGGAATATTGTTTGGACTAGTAGTGACGCTGCAGTGGTACGCTTTTCTTCCAGAATATCAGAGTCTATTTAATCCCACAATAAAATTTTAATGAGTCTAGATGGAGTTGCTACTGGACTTTTGAGATGTAATTCGGGCCTGCCAAGTAAATACAAGTTTAGCTGGTAATAGGAATTGGAATAGATTAGCTTTCATTGTTGGGCTAAAATAAAAGTTATGCTGCTTAACAGATTCATTATAACATTCTTCCACAGTAACAATTAATGATGCATCAACCTTAAAAAAACGATAGCAGAACTCGTCTAACCTTCGTTGATGCGTCCTAAAGTGCCCTGCAATGGCTAGCAGAATAACTAATAAAGTCATATTAGACACTGTGAGTGTAACCTGTAACGCCCAAACGTCTTACGTGCATGTATACAAAGGAATTTCAGATCAGAAGTGAGAGAACCCTGTTGGCTTATAAAGTAGAGTGACTTACTTCATGGCATTATAGGGCAATCACTGATCAAACTGTTTGTTGTGATATGAATTTGTTCCTTGGCATACTAACCAAGTATAAGCCCATGCTGGGAATATCCATGCTATCCATGCTGTGAATACTGACCCTTAACTTTTGGGTCTGGTGAAGCATTATGCAGTTCTCGCAGGAAATCTCATGTCCATCTCTTATCACAGCAGAATCATGACCTTCCCTGTGTCTTACTCCAGGACTACAGTGGTGTTGGGAATGGGTTGTCTGGAGTGGATCAGAAACGGTGAGCCCAGTTAAAGACCACAACAGCAAGGACAGGGCGGCTCAGCTTAGCTCATGCCAGTCCTTGTTTCTAGACCCTCCCATGGAGTCATCAGGTCTTTTTACACCGGCCTCGTGGTCAAGTTTCATGAAGACCTGATGACTGAGTCAGAAGGTCCTGGCAGTAGAACTCGTTTGACAAGGCTCAGCAGTCAGGCCACCATGAAGAGACTTGAGGCGATTCTGCTTTTATCCTACTTCATGGCAACATAAACTTTTAGAAATAACGGTTCCTAAATGATTCCCAGCTTGGCAGTACAAACATTCATTTAGAGTAGAACCTGTCTGTTATGTTCAGGTTCTGTGAACCTTCTTTGCACTCACATCTCATACTGGGACAGGAGTGTCCAGTCTTAGCAGAGAGGTGGCCTGGCTGCAGGTTTTCATGCCAGTCAGTTCATCCAGGCCAAGAGTTGAGTGGTCTGAAACAACTGATCTAGTGTTCTTTGCTTGGTTGGCATAAAAACCTGCAGCCATACCGGCCCTTTGTGAAGAAGAAGGGACACCCTGATCTAGAGCATTGCTACAAAAACCTGTTTAGTGCCTGTATTATTGTAATAAACACAGCATTAAAATGATAATCACATAGGAAAGTAAATGTCTTCTGCTGATCAGATTGTTCTCCAGACCAAAAGTCTGATAATCTCACCTCTCCTAGCATCATGTGCTCAGATTTGGCAGCGTTACGACTCTCTTTAGCTGTACCTTTATCTCCTTTTTCCTCTATATTGTACCTCATGTCTCCTTTTTATCAAATGTATTTTCTCCTATTAAGTTTTAGAGCTTTACTGTTAAATGGACCATATCATGAATATTTTTATGGGGAGTAATATGTAAACATTATATGAACGTTGTTTTAAAGTTTGAAAATGTGCTGTTCATTACCAAGTCCATGCAGACCATATATGGGAACTATGCTGCACCAGTCCATATTAAATCAATTCTGATGCGACAAGAACCAGCGTAAACCAATATTTTTATTGTTGTCAGTTTTTCTTTTTCTACATTATTGAACAGGACAGTTGCACTTTAAACTGTGTGCTATTGTCAGGATGAATGGCTTTTTAAAAGTCCAGGAAGCTGTTGCCTCCTCCTGTGAAGTTACTATTTTGGAAATGCATGTGTTATGTTGTGATCCTAGTCAGGAGCTCCCAGAAGTACTGTAGATCATTTACATATGTGCGTCTTGATATTTTTGGAACATTAAAAAATGCAAGTGTAGTACAGAAAAAAGTACGATATGACCCCTGAGTCACCAAACGCCTCTTTTCCACTGCAGAGCCCAATGGTTCTCTGGGCCCTGCCGAGCTGTTCCGTGCTGGTGTGGACATGTGAAACCGGTTAGGGTTTCTTTTTCCATCTCATGTGCTGCTGAAAGTGACTCAGCAACAAGCTAAAGGCCACAGAGTCCAGCTGCGACTCCAACAACAGTCACTTGATTTCATGTTCTTTGAGTCTTCATCTAATAAGCGGGTGTTACTTGAGCATCAGCTAGCTCTGTTCTGCAGTGGGTGGAACGTTTGGTTATGCTAGGTTAGTCTTGGGCCAATACAAGTTTAATTTCAGCTTTCTGTCACTCAGCTTTGCTTGCTCAAGGATGAGGACATCACCTACATCATCAGACCTTCACCGACCTCCTGTCGCTGCTTAAGTTATCCTACTAGCATGAAGTCCACGCTGTTCTTATCTAGCTGCTGGTCGAATGCTGGTCTGGTGCTAGCGTGCTGGTTCAACATGCATGACCATGTATATCGCCATGTATATCAGCATCCACAGCACAACATATTATAGCAACCTGCATGAAGTCTGTGGGAGGTGGTGACCTCACCTTCGAGTTCAGTGCTTTCACTTATCGCAGCAGAATCATGACCCTCCTTGGTCTTACTCCAGGACTACAGTGGTGTTGGGAATGGGTGGTCTGGAGTGGATCAGAGACAGTGAGCCCAGTAATAGACCACAACAGCAGGGACAGGGCCTCGAGGTTCAGCTCACAACGATCCTGTTTCTAGACCCTCCCGTGACAGCTGAGTCATCAGATCTTATTACACTAGACTCATGGTCAAGTCTCAGAAAGACCTGATGATGGAGTCATAATGTCTGGCAATGGAGCTGGTTTGACAAGGCTCAGCAGTGAGGCTACCGTAAAAAGCTGGAGGCGATTCTGCTTTTATCCTACTTCATGGCAGCATAAACTTTGGATTGAAAACACTGGATTGATGGCTTGACCTTTATTGGATGGTGGATTAAAAATTGCTTTCCATTTTTTGACAACCATGTAATTAAATGAATTAGACTTTGGCAGCATATGGTGGCACAATACCTACGGAAACATAGGATCAATTAGTTTATGGCTACGTCATTGCATCGCCCCATCGAGTGGATCAGTGCTTATTGAGGCTAGACCTGACTGCTGTTAGTTAACTGTGTCCTGGAAATGCCACTAGAACAGTTACTCTCTGTGGTCATTCAGACCTACAGTAGAAAGCAGGCCAAAGAGCATCATTTGAGCAATAGAGTTTTCCGCTGTGGAACAGAGAGTGCAACACTGTTTCATTTTTCATGTACTGAAAATAATACAGAAATACATTTGGTGCATATTTTTGAATGGTATTTGATTCTGTCATATTTCCATGATCATCACTGAAAAGCCAATCATGATTTGGCTCCTGACTGACTGTGTGTGGTGCTTGATGTGACGGCTGCATGCATTTACAAAAGCACAGCCTTGACAGAAATTAGTTTCATCCTTTTGAAGAGGAACATGAGGGTTCCTGATGGAGGACGGGGGAACTGAGATACGTTATCTCTCATTTCCCGCTGGCCTGATTTTCCGGCACACAAAATCCTTGGCCTTTTACACAGATCTAGGACGAGGCCCACCTGCCCGCAGCGGAACTTTGAAGGGGAATGGTGGGATCCAGCCCGGAAAAATCCTAATCCGTCATAGAAATTGCAGCGAGGAACCAGTATGAGGGGAAGTGGGCGCCTGTTAAATGGCGCAGCGCATTAATATATACTTTACATTTGAGTTGGAAAGCCTTCCTGAGGAGATGCTTATGGATTTTGGAGTATCTAAATATTCATAAGTCTGCTTCTTTCTTGCCTCTGTCCCTGAGGCTTTGTTTGTGTTCCAGTCAGTCATGCAGTGCGAGCACGGAGTAAGATTTCACCAAAACAAACAACATAAAGTGAGTGTGTCCTACCTGCCCCAGGTTAGCTCTCGCTGTTTAACTGACACCTTGGTGTTTGTGCAGCTGAGATCGTCTCACGACCTACTGTGGTCTTACTGAAGTGAATGTTAAGCTCGGATGTGGCCTCAGGAAAGGAGAATCGTTCCTATGTTCTCAGGATGTTTTGCTGGTCTCCATGGTTTTTTCATTGGTATGCAGAATTATACCTGAATAAGCGTTGTGGTTGCAGTGTTGTTGTTCATATAACAGCTCTTGCCATTTAAAACAATTGTATTGCATTTTTATATAAAAATCTTGTAGCCCTTTCATACAAAACGCAACCTAAACTTGAAATAATGAATTAGTCAATATATTTCCTGTTGGCTTTAGTTTTAGGCCTAACGTTATATAACAGTGCATAATTATATAATTACCACTACATGCACTACCTCACCAGCCAAACAGTATCAGCACATATTAACAATTCTATGAAACGTGAGTACAGTATTTTTTTAAAAAAAGCAAGACAAAAACTAAATTAAACAATCGGTAAAATTTAAGGTTGTCAGATGATTAAAACAATATTACCATTAACTAAATTTAACCATGAATAATATATATTTTTTATTTGCCCAAATTTTAAACAAATATAAAAAAAAATAAAATAAGAAAAGAGCATTGTGTTCAGACTCTTGCTTGGACTGTAATGTGTTATCGACGTGCTAAATGTTTGGATACATGTTACAGTATCACTGATGCTGTTTTCCCAGCCTGTCTGCTATATCGCCAGGAGTCTGTGAGTTGAAGTCCTGCTGGATACAGTGCCTGCTATTTTAAGCTGCGTTATTGGCAATATTTTTCCGATAATGATAAAATCCTCACGTCATCAATATTGTATGATATCACACGTATACCCCACGACCCCTGCTGGAAACCTTCATAAAGGTGGTGCGTTAGTGAATGTCTGTGTTCAGAAGTGTTCCATTATGTACTGTGTTACATTAGTGGCTGGAAAATCTGTGCAGATGTTTAGTTGTGCCTGTGCTCTGGAATGTTGTGCGGAGTATTGCATAGTCATTTGACACATATGAGTAATCACATAATGTCTGGAATGCCGCTCTTCCATGCCATCTAAACTGACATGATGATGTGACTCACACACTTCCCCAGGAATTCTTGCCCCCCCCCACCATAAGTCATTTATCTTTCCATAGCTCTCTCATCCTCTCTCTCTTTCTCAGAAAGTTCTAGATGTGCTGAGAAGTATAGCAGCTCTGTGTTGCTGGACAGGTTATGGGCTCGGGAGAAGAAAAATGTGCTGTCTCGGATAGCGCCCCGTTTTAGCCATTAGCTTTAGCTAGCAGGGCTGAGAGGAAGGCCCTGATTCTGAATGTGCAGTCTTGAGCAGATGGGAGAAAGAGAGCTTTATAAAGATAGAGGGCCAAGTCACAGGTACTGTAAAAACTGGGGGTATTGTGCGCACACAGGAGTTTATACACACATTTTCCAGTTTGTTAAATATCAGAACTTCTCTTAGAAATGTCAGCGAGGTCACATAACCCATGCTAGCCTAATGGAATGTAGGGGATGCATTCAGTAACTCATTAAAACCATGTGATTGTGCATTTCAAAACTGATTCAGCTTTCGATTTCTGCATGTATCTTTGTTTCTATCACTGTATAAAATATGTTGGATGCTGCTTTTGTGGTCGGATATTCAGGCTGTGTTTTTTATTGAACGCACATCCAGAAAACCAAACCACAATTATCAGGACTGGTATGACAGCACTTGTGTTTGGAAGCTACAGTTTAAAGACAGTTCTCTTTCAGTAGTTTTTGGGCTGGATGGCTTGGATGAATTCAAATGAGCTAATGGGCTAAAATGCTGGACATGGATAAGGATGCCTTGTCTTCTGCATAAGGTTTTTTTTCCCCTCAGTGGATGATGTGCCAGAATAGTAGAAATTAGGGCTGAAGATTCATAGCTTATACATCGAAATTGCTATTTAAAGGGTACAATTTTCAAAATGCAAAAGTCTACTATGTCTACTATGTTGCCTTAAGAAATCTGAGGAGGGAACATTTTAACCTAATAACATGGCACTTGTGAAGCACCTAGAGATGAGTTAGACCAATCACAAACAACCCTTTAGCTGTATACATGAACACAATCATAATTAACTGGCAGTCTGGCATTTTAACTGGCTTAGCTCAAGCCTCAAGTCAGAAAAAGTGGACACACTAGCCAGTAATGGCAACTATGTGCAGAAAATATAATTAGATAAATAGTTTCAATTGTTTCTGGATGCTGCTAGGAGATGGACTAACTTGCTGTAGTCAGATTATATCACTATAGTGTCAGATAGTTTTGTCTGAATCTATCATGTTTCTTACAACAAGCTGAATTATCTGCCAATATGCAATCAAAAAAAAAGTTTCAGGTAGAAAGTTATGTTATACAGTTTACAACACATTTCTAAGTGAGACTGATAAAGTAATTGTTTTCAGTGGGAACCCTGGCTCTTAAGACGTATTGGCCCCTGTATGGTGTACATGTTCAATACCATTCAAACACATATATAAACGATACAAAATAATGAATTACTGTATTTTAATAAGTATTCAAAATAGGCTAAATACTTTCACTAATAGACTGTGATTTTTATGCCACTTCAAAATGGTCTCTCTCTTGATTATGTCTCCTGAACACAACATTTGGCCTTTCCAGCTTTAGCCACAGTGACAGTGATGGCCTACAGCCTAATTTCACTGTTTTAGGCACACGGTCAGAGTTAAGAGCCAGGGTTCCCTTTAAAACTAACAAGCCAGCTGTATACTCATGGTGCTTTGTGGCGAGTAATCTTACTGCAGAAAGACATTGCCCTTATATGAGAATTCTACTCAGTAAGATCTAGTTTTTGCAGTGCAGGCATTATCACAGCCTCACAGACTTTTTTCTTTTTGACCATTTAGCTGTTGTAACATCCTCACTCTGAGCACTTGCTAAAGATTGCTTGAGCGGTCAGGTGTTATGTATGACCTCACACTTTGCTCTTTTCTTCACAGGAGAGTCTACGTATATGGATGACCATGGACCCCCAGCTCCGAAGGCAAGTGAAGTCATTTTCCTGTTGTACTGGAATTCACACAGAGTGAGAAATGATGATTAGATGAAAAAGCAGATTCCAGCTCATTTCCCCATAATTTACAGGGAACTTTGACTGGAACGTGACAACAGCAGTAGCGCAGATATACCCGCACGTCCTGTAAAGGGAAGACGTTAATGTCTACTGCATTTCATGTGTGGTAGAGAGAGAGTGAGGGATGGAAGAGAGGAAATGAAACAAGCTCTTACTAAAGTGCAGAAGACGTCTGTGCCAGCACTTCCAGTGTAGTGCAGTGAGGATTAGCTCTTTGTTAGTGGTGCGGGCTTGTGGTCATGACTGTGCTGCTGCTTTACATGGAAAATGATTCATTAGACGCTAATCTGTCGCAAATAAAGGTTTTGTACAAATTAAATTACATTTTTAGAGCATGCTTTTTTAAGTATTGCTGGAACTGTGCTTTAAAGCCAATAACATTTTATTCCCTTGAACATTCATTTGTTAAAGTGTGAATTTCAGCATCAGACGTTTGCAGAGGCACTGCTAAACAAGCCTGACATATTTAGATTCAGGAAAAAACACAGAAATAATGAGGTCCTGAAAATGTAAACATAGTAACTGATATTACATGTGCAGAGTTTTATGCACAGAGCACTGGAACTGCTAACAGTACGGTGTCAGTAGTGTACAGTATTGTGCAAAGAGTAGACATCAGTGGTATACAGTGACAGAGGGCAGAGATCATAAAGTGCCCCGTGTATTATTATAGATAACCACAGAGTAGAATGACAGCAGCAATAAATATATATATGTGTGTGTAGAGTTCAATGGGTTCAGTAAATTGCATGTGTGTGTGTGTGTGTGTGTTAGCCAGCATTCACCCAGTCATAGAGATGGGATGTAGTAGTGTGTGGATAGAGTCATTCACAATCCTGATGGCTGTGGATAGAAACGGTTTCTCAGTATTGTTATCCTGGACACTACTGTCGAGTCTATCTGATGATAGCAGTCCGGCGAGGCTGTGCTGGGAGTGTATGCGGTCCCTGATGGTGTTGAGTGTTCTTGTAACGACCCTGGTAGTGAGGTGAAGGCTACTCCTGAAATGTACTTTGCAGTCTTCATCACATGCTGGAGAGCCTTTCTGTGCGTTTTGTATTCCAGACTGTGATGAAGCTGCTGAGAATTTTGGCTGGCATGCCAAATGTCCTCCGCCTTTTTCGGAAGTTTAGTTGCTGCTGGGACTTGATGATCTGGCATGTGTTGTGGGACCAGGTGAGATCCTCACTGATCTGAATGCCAAGGAATTTGAAGGTTCTCCACCTCTGCCTCACCTATGTATAGAGACGTTCGCAGCTCCTCCCTTCTCCTCAGGTTTCCTTGGTCTTGTCTGCATTTAGGAAAAGGTTGTTGTTACCACACTAGACTACCGGATCTGCTACATCCCTCCTGTATGCTCCTGTAACCCACCAGTGATCAGCCCAGTGATCAGGTGGGGTTTAAGTGCTGGTCTTGATCTGGGAGGCCCCTGAGCCAGGAGGCTCAGCACACAGCTCTGGCGGGACCCTGTGCTGGGTGCTCAATTCTGACTGACTGGGCTCTGCCTGTTAGCGCCCTGTTACAGAGGAAAGGCATCAGTCTGAGGGTGAGGAGCTTTTCAGAGAGTTTGTGTGGGATCTCCATGTCGAATGCTCAACTGTACATGATTCTGTAACAGCATTCTGATATTCTCCAATAGCAGTGCTAACTGAAGCATCAGTGGACCGGTTCTGAGAGTAGGCAAACCAATCTGGTGTCCAGATTAGTCTCCTGGAGTCTTGACTGTCTGTTTGAAGCACTTCATCACTGCTGGAGGGAGAGCAATGGAACGACAGTTCTTTAGGCAGGCAGTAGTGCTTTTCTCGTAAAGTGGCGTGATGGACTTGAAGCTGGTGGGCAGAGAAGCGTGCGCAAAGGGCAGATTGAATATGTCTGCAAATACATTATCCAGCTCTAATGTGCACACTCTGAGAACCCAGGTTAAAGATTGCTTTCTGGCCCAATTGTGTCATATACATTGCTGCCTAAGCAAAATAAATAGCCTTATGGATGAGAAAGTTGCATATAGTCAGGAGTACAAAAGTTACTGTCTCTCTCTCTCTCATCCACACCCACGCATACTTCTCTAATGGATTCATTAAGAAGGTTCTCGCTGTCTGTGGTATATTGTGTTGGTGTTCTCCTTAAACATATGAATGTGATATTATTTCATTAAAAATTAAACCCAATTTCACATTCTTCACTCCAGCGCCTCTCTCATCCATCTCTCTACGACCTCTTTGCCTATTACACTGAAGAAGTAATGTATTCAATTTACTTGTTTCTAATGTGTAATATTTCCATATGAATGAAATATACTTCTGCGCAGTTTCAGTTTATTGTGTGGGTGAGCTACATACCTCAGTGCCTTGTTTTTGTTCAGTGTAAAGCGTGAGAGAGCCATATGATGATATTTTATTGTTGCCATGATAAATGTTGTTATTGGGATTAGCCATAAACATGGTATGCTTTATATGCTTGGGCATACCATGGATATCATCAATACTTAAAGACCACTAATCAACCACATGCTTCATTGCAAGGAGGGTGTGACTTTCATTTCATTTAGGATCGAGCCTAACAGAATGTTTGTATAGATATTAGACTTCAGCTTATGCTCTTTAAATTTAGTCTATGTCTTCTAAGTATTGACTTGTGCCTGCTACCCCAACGAATCCGCCAACCCCAACATGCAGATCACACTGCGTGTCCAAGACGCATTGAATGTCGTTCACGCCTGTAACTAGTGCCCTCCACTTATGATCACCTAAGATGCATGTTAATGCCCAGCGTGAACGCAGCCTGTATCCGTGTCTGTGTGGATCTCCTTGAAATAACCTCATGGATGCAGATTTCTTGACAGATGACTTTTTTCCCCTTACTCTTCAGCTCAGTGGAAAATCAGTAGAGCTAATGAATCACACAAGGGCAAACCTCCTTTACAAAAGACCTTTTATTCAAGCAAAATCAATGAGCAAAATAAACAAAGCTTAATCTAATTAGTCACACTCGATTCCAGAAAAGGGCGAAAGCCTTTTGCTGCTGTGGGAACTTGTGTGTGGAGAAAACAGCAAAATAGTGAAGTGAAAGAGAAGGTGAGTGACTGAGTAAGTGTGATTGAGCTGTGTTGGAGCATGTACGAGTAGAGCAAGACTTTGATCGTGAGCCACAAAGCTGGACAATGAGGACACTGTTTGCATCAGGGACTGCTTAAATTGAAGGAAACATGGAGAAAAGGAAGGATGAAAGGGAGAAAGAGAGAGGCACGTTGCTTGTGTGTGTGTTTGTGACATTTGACACACTTAGTACCACCCCAGAACTGTCTGTATGAATTAGCATAGATTTTAAGTGCCTTTATGATGGAAGAGCTCATTTTCCGTGCTTTTGCACTGTTCAGGTTTCACAGCTTACCTTTCACTCCGAAGTCCATATAGCCCATATATGGACACCAAGAGTGTTTTCACATTTGCCCCACGTTTGGGGTTGGGGCTCATTATCGCTGGTTTGCGTTCACACATATGACATCCAGCTGAACTGTGGATCGATTGCGCAAGCCCAAATGCCACTTTTCTGCAGATAGGTTTGCTTTCCTTCTCCTCTGCTGTCCACAACAACCCTTTCCTTGTCATCCTGAAACTTGGAAGAGAGCGTAACGCAGTAAAGCAGACATGTGACAAAATGAACCAATCACACAACCACACGTGTTACCGGAAGTGGAGAGTTTCCACACCTGCAGCGGGCTGCACCACAGTTCACTAGAAGTAAACCCGAGAGAACAGATTTCAGAGTGACCCAGAGATCCACGCTCTGGATCACTCCTGGGCTCGAAAACAGCTCTGGATAACCAAACTCCTGAGAAGTAGACCTCTGAAAACCAGCTTTTGCATACTGTCTACATGTAACCAATAGGAAAACTGATTACCACATGCAGTTGTGTCAGCTGACCTGGATCTGGACCGTGATGATGAAGCTTTAAATAACTGTACATGAACAGTTCAGCAAGCAGCCTGGCCACTGATGCTACTACTGTCAGATGAGCTGTCTTCTCTGACTGTACAGCTACAAGGTGGACCAGCAAGGTAGGAGTGTCTAATAGAGTGGGCAGTGAGTGGACAGTGTTTAAACACTCCAGCAGATAAAACAGACGATCCACTTACTCCAGCATACCATACCACCACCACGTCATTGTCACTGCAGTGCTGAGAATGATCCACCACCCACATAATACCTGCTCTGTGGGGGTCCTGACCATTAAAGAACAGGGGGAAGGGTATAACAAAGTATGCGGAGAAACAGATGGAGTACAGTCTGTAATTAATCCGGCCAATCTAGATTTTAGATCAAGCATTATTATTGGCTTATGGACACTGAGAATCTGGCTGCTTCATTTCTGATGATTGGCTGTACTGGGTCAGTTCCATTCAGTCAGTACTATTAAAACATTGCTGCTCAGTTCTTTAGACAATTCAGCTCAGACTCAAGGTGCAGGTTGTTTGCACATAATCGGCCATTGCAGAAGGTTTTTTAGTTTTACCACACAACACAGACGCGAAGCAGTGCAGCATATGGACCATCTTCTATTTCTGCCGTCCCTCCTCTCTGTCCCTGCTATTGATGTCTGGCTCTTTTTTACATCATACATGAATCACAGTTGACACTGTGGCGGTTTAACCAAATGCATTATTTAGCTTTAATGTGATTAATCACAGATGCTGTGCTTCTGCTGTATCATGCTGAGGGTCCAGCTCTGTTTTTATGGTGGGATAATGACAAAGCACTCTGCCCTCAGCTTCATCAGACGGGGCGGCGACTCCTACTCCTACTCCAGCGGCTGCAGTCAGACAGTGGCAAGACGGGACCCCAGCTCCAAGCTTCTTGATAAATGATAAGGGAATGTTTATAGTCCATCGTTTTAGCGGAAGCCATTTACTTACGTTCTTGACGAGCATCTGGTGTTGCTGTATTAGAAAGCAGCTTGCCTTCTACACATATGCCATTTAGACTTACACACACATACGCAGACCCAGACCACACACGCACATCTTAGATTGTGGCGTGTAGGTTTGGTTAATAGCATGATTCATTAAGCTGTTTGGACTAACACAACTTCCTGTATGTTGGTTAAAAAGGCTAGGTTAAAAGTTGCAGTGTATTCTGGAAGCGTCTTAAAGCCTAGCAGTTCCATCTGTCCCCTCTCTGTGTTTACAGCAGTGGTCAGCATATGTACAGTGCTATTGTCTTTGATAAAACAATGAGCTATAAGAGGCTGGGCTTTACAGTGAGTGATGCAGTTAGGCATGCAAAAGTGACAGTGAAAAATGAGGGCAAAGTAATTTTTATAGAATAGTAACATAAAATATCATAGCAAGCACAAATGTTAAAAAAATAATAGATTTTAATAACAGTATTTACATTTTTTCTGCTGAGAAATATATTTAATATTGAGTGGGGTGCTGTTGCCAAGCAAATGGTCTGTTAAATATGAGCAAGTATTGTACATTGCACAAATTCTGTGAACATTTTATCATATCATGTCACTGTTTTGTCACATAATCTTGCAAAACATCACAATATAGCAGTGCATTATAGCAAACTTCCACTTATTATCAAATACTCCTCCTTATTAGTAATCATTACTTACCAAATTATCACTGCAATGATGATCACCTGCATTTCAACTCATCCTCTGTAATATACTGTATATGTTAGCGTCAAGCTAACAGTGACACATACTCATTTTCAACCAACGAATCCATGTGTAGAAGCATCGTGGTCAGCGGCAAGATGGCTGATACAGTTGAAATGAAGGAGGTTAGCAAAGCTGATTGTCAGTTCAGTGGACACAACAAGACAATCTGTCTTGCTCCTGGTTCATTTATGAGCAGCGACTTAAAATCCAAGACACAAGAAGAAATAAACTGAAGTTTCTGGTGGAAAAAGGAAGTTTCTAAAGGAAAAGGAGACAAATAGAGACTGTAGGTAATGCTGTATGGTGTAGTTTTGAACAATAGGGCGATGTAATTATCATCGACAGCTGAAAGGTAAGTCAATGTACTGTATAATCTGTATGTTTAAAACTTCAGCTCGCTTTAGTGTGACTCACTGAAGTAAAACAGCCAAGCTAAAGTGACTGGGTGTTAACCTAGAACAGCTAGCTCCAGCACTGGATCTTTTAGAAGTAGAGTGAGTCCCTCTGATCTCCATATACGGCTGGGAAACAAGATAAAAAGCTGTTAGCCTTTGCTAAATTATGGTTAGGCTGTCTGTGCAGAGTTTCCCCAGAGTGTGATTTACCATCTGAGAACAGTTTGCTGCATTTCCAGTACAGTTAAAACTGTCTCAGTGCTTCAGACCAATTAAATTATGAAAATGATGAAAATATAATAGAACATGGATTTACAAAGACACCTATAGCAGAATTTGAGGCTGACTTGTGTTGCTGTAATGATGGGAGACACCAGATGGTAAATATGTAAGTGCATGTCTTTGGAAAACAGAGTTTTGGAGTGTTTTAGAGTATATGACTCTATGCCAGAAGAAAACTCACAAATACACGTTTGTAGTTAATGATCATAAACAGTACATAAAAAACAGAATCAAATGGTCTAAGCTGCAGCAGACTGTGCAGTTTTATGAACTAGAAAATATTCTGCTTATTGTTTTTGGCCTAATCACACAGACTGAATATGGTGCATCATAGCAGAACAATCTGAGTTTTCCTGAGCTGGATGTCAGAGCTGCAGTTCTCTGAACAAAAGCATGTTCTTCCTCAGAATAACCAGTAATGACCCACTTTACTGACCCACTGTCATAGAAGAACCAGCCGCGTCCTGTAAATACTGTGGCAGACCAGCGTGCAGATGTTTACACACTTAGTAACTTCCACTTTTTGCGACAAGACGCTTAAGTTACACCCCTCACACACACACACACACACACACACACACACACACTAAAAACACACACACACACTAAACACAAGCCAAGATCTTCACACATCAAGAATTTACTGGCAAAGTGCATAAATTCCACTGCACACACACACACACACACACACACACACACACATACACACACAAACAGAGTTAGGCTGTCTGCCAGGTTTCAGAAGGGACAAATAGAAAGGCCACAAAAATGTGTGTGTATATGAATGAATGTGTATATGTGTGTGTGTGTGTGTGTGTGTGTGTGTGTGTGTGTGTGTGTGTGTGTGTGATTTCCAGCCAAACAAATATATATATAAATAAATAAACAATGAAGCCAAAGCATTCCTGTATAACAGCACAAGCGTGGAAGATTTTAATGTGTGATGCTAGAGTATGAGAGACAGAGTGTGTGTGTGTGTGTGTGTGTGTGTGTGTGTGTGTGTGTGTGTGTGTGTGTGTGTGTGTGTGTATGAGTGAGTGAGAGAGAGAGAGAGAGAGAGAGATAGATAAGGGTGTGTGTGTGAGAGAGAGAATGAGTGTGTGTGTGTGTGTGAGAGAGAGAGAGAGCGCGAGAGAGAGACAGAGAGAGGAATTTGGTTTTGTCTATTGGCTGTTACTGAAACAGACATGTGCGCATAACCCTGGCTTTATTTAATGGTGAGAAATGGAAGAGCAGATGAGAGCTAGAGATAGAATCGTGATGGAAAGGGGATCGACTGGAGAAAAGGGGGATGGGAGGGGTGTTAATTAGAGAGAAAAAGCCAGGGAGGCAGCTGGCCCGAGACAAGGTCCCCTATGTGTGGGCATCCGTGTGTGTGTGTGTGTGTCTGCGGGCGCGTTTTAGAGGCGCTAGAGGGTGTCTGTGGTTTTGAGTCCTATTTGTTATTTTGGGGGTGTGTAAGGTTCCTCAAGACTCTTGTGGTCAACATGCAGACATGCTTTCATAACCCTGAGGAACACAGGGCTGTATATCAGAGTCTAGTGTTCTTTTATGTGGAGTCTCACACAGCTCCGCTGTGGGTTTTAGTAGCTAGACTAATTAACAAGGTCCTCCTGAGATCTAGTAGGTGTGTTAGAGCATGAAAACCACCACATGTGCAGGATACATTTAGCCTAATAAGACAGAGTTTTAAACCACCTGTAACAGTCGTGCCCTTTATACACAGTGTTTTCTCGGGGTTCCTGATGATGGTTATGCATCTCAGATGTTGAAACACCGAAAATCCCTGTAAATATTTGTGAAGGACTGTTGCTCTTAAATTGTTGGACAATTTGCTGGTGCATTGTGTGCCATGGTGGTAGGCCTGAACCCATCAGTGATCATTAAATACTAGGCCTTCCTGGGTGCTCCTTTGCATTCAGCCATCATTGCATCGCCACTGACCATTGTTTTTTTAGATCTTTAGATCATTTACAAATCATTATCAGTATCATCATCAGCCATTTTAATATTTTTTCCCATATAAATGCATATGCAATGAGATGAAAAGTGTTTATACTACAGAATTATGGCCAATAAAAGAAAATGATGTGAATGAAGCTTACAACACATATTATAAATACACTCAGGCTGCTACCTCTGCTCTAGCATCGTCAGCCTCACTTGTGATTTAGCCGCCATGCTGCCAAGGTCCATTCAACTCGGCCCCTTATTGGTAGATGCTTTTTTCAGATGACATGGCATAACATCACATTTCACACCAGAAAATCAACATCCATCACACACTACACGATACAGAGTTATGATCATATTGCTGCGGCCCCAAATGCGCTGAGAGAAGATACGTGGATAAAGATAGGATTATAGGCACCTCATACTACATGGAAATCTGTGAAGATAATCATTTACGATCACCCAGATGTCAGGAGACTCTACGATTAGGAGGAGTAAATGACCTCAAAGTCGACTCAATCATCCTGTACTGTGGGCCAAGCAAACCTGAATGTCATGGTGTGAAGTTGAGGCCAAAGCTTCAGAGGCAAGTTTGGACTCCTTTTTGAGTTTCCGGTCTTTGTGTGCTATGTGTGCTAAAGCTATTTGACATTCTTGTGTTGTTCTAGTGTTGTTACAGAAATGATGCAGTAAAGGGGTAAATGTGCTCTTGCCCCAACGGCATCAATATGTAACAAATTGTAAAGGAATCTACTTGAAAATGGACAGATATTTTCCTAAAACCAATAACAGTTCTCAACGCTGGATGTACTATTGTCTATCTATGTACTGTTTTCTGTTAAATACAGGATTTTTGGTTATTTGCACTTAATTGCTTTGTTCCTCTTCTGAAAAGAAGATCTTTCAAGAGTTTTTTTTAAGTTTCTTTAAGTGCATTTAAATGCCATTGCATTCTGGGTTAATATACTGGAAGGGTTGCCCTACACTTGCTGACTCTCCTCACTGCAGTCTGGCTAAACAGTATATACCTGCTGTACTGGTTTTTATGCATCACTGTAGTGGGAGTAGATTTGTGTGTCAGGGGTGCATGTTCTTGTGTGTGTGTGTGTGTGTGTGTGTGTGTGTGTGTGTGTGTGTGTTGCTTCTCTTCACCCTTGCTATTGTCTCTCAATCTCCATTTTCCATCACAAACCCACATAAGCTTATTATGTGACAGTAATAATCAAATGTGCAGAACCTTGTTATGTGTATGTAGTTGTATTCAGTAACAAAGTCACAAAAGTAATTTGCATCTCTGATTTTTAGTGACTGAGTTTTTTTTTTTTTGTGACTTTTCCAACCCTGATAATTTCATATATTCATAAGCCATTAAGGAATGAACCACAATTGCTGTGATTTTTTACATTTTTATACTACAAAGAATTGCTGTGAATAAAACCTCATTATTTAGATGTACGTTAAAGTTTTTTTTTTTTTTTTAATATCGATTTTGAGATACCAGGTTCTGTCACAACAGCAACAATATAGAGACCTAAACAGCTATGGCTGTATCTGTTTAAAAGTTGGAATTATTACTGTTTTGTTTTTTTGTTCTATTTTTTTAGTTTAAGTTAAAAGGACAAACACACACACACACACACACACACACACACTTTGTGTGGAACTGGTCGTGTAACTCTTAATTATAGCAGTCAAAGTGAAAGTGCTGTAAATCTCAGTACTCTCTGATCTCTGTAGTCTCTGACGTGTGTGTCTCTGTGTGGGGGTGTGTGTGTGGAGGAGGGAGGACAGGTTAGTGCTCAGTTGAAATTCATCCCCTTGGGTCGAGGGAAATGTTTATTGGTAAGCTCTGAAGGAAAAGGCATCTGTTTGAAGTGTTTCCTAAGGCAACAGCTAGTCTGTACGTTTCGGTGCTGTATGTGATTGTATATGTGCGCATGGGTCTTGTATATATTTCACCCTGTTCATTCATAATCAGGATCACCACAGGACCACCACACTGCACTGACATGGTGGTGTGTTAGTGTGTGTTGTGCTGGTGTGAGTGGATAAGACACAGCAGTACTGCTGGAGTGTTAAAACACTGTGTCCACTCACTGTCCACTCTGCAGTTTTGGTCATCCTCTAGCTTTCTGTCAGTGCCCACAGGATTCTGCTGACTGCATGGTTTTGGTTGGTGGACTGTTCACAGTGACTGACTGACTGACACAGCAGTGACTCATACCAGCACAGAGAGGATAGAAGGGGGCGAACAAAGAAGGCAGAGAAACAGAGAGTTCCTTCACGGTAAATGGAGCTGATAAATGGACAGTGAGTGCAGATACAAGGGAGAGAACATGCTTCTGCACAGTTCTATGCAAAGTTTTTGCTTATTTACTAATTTAACATGTTAAGAAAAAACAGATGTGGTCTGTATGATAGTTATGGCATATTTTATATCGTATTTATTATACACATATTAAAGATGTTATTAAATAATGTAATGGACACCCTGATGTTCCTTATTTGTTCCTTATTTATTTGTGGGTGTGCAGTGTATCTGTGTTTAACAGCCTCCAGACATAGTAGTAGAGTGCAGGGGTCAGGGCAACTCCCAGGCGATAGAGAGGGGTCAAATGTGAAGGGAGTTGGGAATAGGGGTGGGACTGTATGTGTGTGTGGGTTGCTATTTTGCATGGTTGACTTTGGTCAGTCTGTCACACAGTCAATGCAGGTGGGAGTTAGCAGCAGTCTACAGCCATGCTATTACACCATCCCCTCAGCAAACAAGACATTCTAACCCTTCTGCACCTGGAGAGCCGAGATTTATTTCCTTCTGTCATGTGTGTGTGTGTGTGTGTGTGTGTGTGTGTGTGTGTGTGTGTGTGTGTGTGTGTGTGTGTGTGTGTGTGTGTGTGTGTGTGTGTGTGAGCGAGAGATGGGGTAGAAAGTTTTTCCCTATACCTAATTTCCTGCTAGTAGTTTTCCAAAGTGCACCCAGAGCTAAAAGGTGTGAGTAAAAGCTGTTCCACAAACACAATTTGTGTGTTAGATGTAGCCATTCAATGGTAAATTAACATGTGGTTGTAACTGATATCTTGCATACCTAACATGATTTGTCATATGGTGACAAAGCCTTAATATTTTATTTGCCCTGTGTTTGATATTTTCTTTCTTTCTCTCTGACCAGTCACGGTCAAACATAACAGTTGACAGATTTCTGTTTTTGTGATAAAGCTATTTACAGTTTTTTAAAACGGACAGTAGCCCAGTGTCACCTAGCCCAGTATCACCTAGCCCAGTAGCCCAGTGTTGCTGTAGCCCAATGTCACCGTAACCCAGTGTTACTGTATCCCAGTAGCCCAGTGTCTCCGTAGCCCAGCAGCCCAATGTCACCATAGCCTAGTATCACCTAGCCCAGAAGCACAGTATTACCATAGCCCAGTAGCCCAGTGTCACCATAGCCCTGTAGTCCAGTAGCCCAGTAGCCTAATGTTACATTAGCCCAGTAGCCTAGTGTTAGCGTAGCTCAGTTTTCTGGAAATATATACTCCTCTGTTAAGCAAATGATTAGAAACTGTGCAGAAAATGGCAGAGTAGTGTAAGGGATGTGTATTTTACCCAGAAATACACCAAAGCAGGTCATTTTACCAGCACTGTTCAAACCTATTCATGAGTGTATGACGCTGGGAGTTAAAAAACGGAATGCCCTGTTCTACATAATGAAACATATTTTTGTGTGTGTTTGTGTTCAGGTCCTGCCGTTCCCCAGTCAGGTGATCTATAATCGAGTGGGGAAATGTGGAAGTCGCACTGTGGTGCTGCTTCTCAGGATCCTGGCTGAGAAACACCAGTTTAACCTGGTCTCCTCTGACATCCATAACAAAACCAGACTCACCAAGCATGAGCAGGTCAGTGTGTGTGTTTGTGTATCTGTATGCACACTAGGAGGCTAATAATAGGCTAATAATAGTGAGCTCATCCCCCTTTGCAGCAGGAACAGGCTTTAATCTTCTGACCAGGCTTTACAACAGATTCTGGATGATCCCATTCCTAAAGTTACTGAATAGAGCTCCTTCACTCCAGAGACTGCAATTCTTCTGCTTCACAACCTTTATAACCCTATAGCCCACCTTTGGCTTTGGGCATGATGACCTTAGACTAATGTGCATCAGTTCCCATTCAATAGACAGTGCTTTTCTTACTGTAGCTGAATTCTCATTTAAAAGGGGGATACTTTTCTAAACGTCCTGCGCACCAGTGACTAAGGTTTTGATATTTTTCTGTAATGTAAGTATTGTTGAAATAGACAGAAAATGATTATATGGCATTGAGGGGGCGGGGTGACGTACCACGTCAAAACCAGAGCCAGAGCAAACAGTGGCTGACATAATATATTAGGCATTAAGTTTGCTGAGAAAAGAAGTCCCCTCTCAAACTCCTAAAAACTGCCATGTGCCAAAGTAAATGTCCCTGAATGAAACACATCCGAGTAGAGATTATTGTGGAGGAAAAATACAATATCTCCATGGCAGAAAGACAATGAAAACATTGTGTCATGCATTCTGGATTGAACCCCTTCCTTCACAAACAACCAGCCACAGTCTCCAACCAGTTCAAATGAACAGCACTAATGAAATAAAACTCAGTTTGAGAGCGAGAGACCGTGTTGGTGTGTGAGTGAAGTTCTCTGAAAGTGTATCCTAAGGGTTGTTGTTGTTGTACCTTCAAGAACCGCACCAAACTCCTAAGTGCCGCTGTTTGTGTTTGCAGTGCCTCTTGGTTTTTATAAGCAAATGTTACATATTCATAACAGCTGGGGAGAAAATTGTAAACATGCAAAGCTAATATTGAATAATGGTGTTTACTGTGCTAAACTTTGTCCCTTACTTTGCTGTTTGTCCTCAGCGAAAGGTATAAGCATGTATAGTTTATGAGCCCTGTGCTTATACTGAGCAATTTTCCATGTCTTGAGTTTTGAGAAGGATGAGAAGAAGAAAGAGCACTTGTGCATCTGTGAGCAAAACAAATCTGGCTGACGTTGTTTCAGTCTGGCCCCAAAATGTGTAAATGCAGTCAAATGGGAAGGAATGGTTCTACAGTAATGCTAATAATAATAATAATAATGAGATTTTGGCAGATGTTAGCATTAAAGCTTACAAACATGGAGCTTGTAACAGACTTCTCTTTCCCCCAGTACAGACTTTTATAGCATGTATTCCTGAACAGTGAATGAAACGTCCAGTAAACGATGAAAGTTTCGAAATAAACTCCCACAGACTTCTATGATGCACAGATACAGAGAAAAGGCTTTACCTAAGAGGTTTGAACGAGCAGGCATGTGAACGGGCATGTCACTGACGGCGTAATCACTTACTGTAAAGATGTTACACTGTTAGAAAAGCCAAGTATAGACCAGCAACTGCACTTACCGACTGATCGAAGTTTCCTGGAATCGAATCTCGACTTCTGCTTCTGAAATTCTTTTGAAGTTTCTTAAAATTCTTTTAAAAAACTGGTGTAATCCAGTTTTCCGAATCTCCAAAACCATAGAAAATGAAGGACCGAGGTGCAGGGCGTGTAGAAGGCACTGGTGATGTTTAAAACCGACATGGGGAGGTGGGGTACAGTAATTATTACTGGAGTTTTTCAGTGATATTGACATTTTAGAATATGAACATAAAACTTGATAAATCTATATTCAATTTTGACACAGATTAAATACTAACCCACATTCGCAAGCGAGGTAAAACCAATGTAACAGAGGGCTTGTTTTTCATTTAGCCCCTGGTTCCATATGTCACGATGGTAAAAGTAATGTCATGTTCCTCTCTACAGTTGGTGAGCTATTGCTTTTGCTCCCATCTGAAGTTTATGCTCAAGTGAGGTCCAGGTTGGGTGACCAGCTTGGCTGGTCTAAAACAGTTGAAGCAGAGTCCAGTTGAACAATTAGGCATCATCCTTGGGGCTTGGGGTTGGATGTGAACAGTCGGTGAGGCTTCTGAGCTGGTGATGTCGTCGATCATATCATAAATATAGTAAACCAGACACTTACACCAATGCAGTCGTGTTACACAGTGGCTCTAAAACTGACGGTTCTTCAAGGGTTCTGTAGGGTTCTTCAAGGCTTCCTTTTAGATCTGTGTTATGTATAGAACTACTCTGTACATATATGGTTCTTTGCATGGTAAAGTGGTATGATAGTAATGAACCTTTTTGAGAATGCTTTTATGTAGAGCTAGAAAGTGTTCTTCTATTGTTACAAGCTTGAAATTGTACATTAGCAGAACTTGGTTCTACGTAGAATTATATACAGTGCATTCTCCATCATTCCAAGGATCTCAGATTTCACCAGAACCCTTGAAGAACCATCTTTTTAAAGTTTGTTCCCCTCCTACATCCTCAAAGATTCTGTTCCAGGATTTGGGAAGTATGAATGCATCAGACTGTGTATGATGTGATGAACCCCTGGGGAATTTTTATCAATCCCTGTTTGATCAAAGCAGCAGTGGAACTTTACATAAACATAATCATCTCTAGTTTTTTGTGGTAGGTCTGTCTGGATTAAATTGCTGATTAGGCTTTATTAAGGCCAGGTGCAGCTGCCCAGGTCTGGTACATGCTTCCATTATTGCCAAATCCATCTGGAACTAACATTGCCCAGCTTGCATTAGCAACTTGTCACTGTCGTAACGAAACCGTAATGAAATAGTAACTTTATGCCTGTATAGGAAAGAGGGAAGGAAACGGTTCCTAACCCTTTAGCTTTTAACAAAAACTCTAATGCTGAAAAGAAGACTCATATCTGAAAAACAGATGGAAAAAAGAAGATGAGAAAAAAACAAAAGATATCGGAGAAGATATCATGAAGATACGCTGCCTGGTCAAAAAAAAGGTCACACACTTTGATCACGGCACGCATTGACTGTGATGTCACAACATTTATTTCTGTCCAGAGTTCAATTAATTTTGCCCTAAGATCTTGTATTGATGATAGGAGATTCAGACCGCTGCACAAAGTCTTTTCCAGCACATCCTAGAAAAATCTCAATGGGGTTCAGGTCTGAATTCTGTGGTGGCCAATCCATGTGTGAAAAAGATGTCTCATGCTCCCTGAACCACTCTCCCAGAATTTGAGCCAGATGAATCCTGGCATTGCCATCTTGGAATATCCATCAGGAAAGAAAAAATTAATTGATGGAATATCCAGGTGGTTCAGTGTATTCAGGTAGTCTGAATGGGCACATAACGTTGCTGAACCTGGACCTGACCAACTGCAGCAACCCCAGATCATAGCACTGCCCCAACACGCTTGTAAGGTAGGCACTAGGCACCTTGCCCAAGGACTCTTATTGGTATAGCACACTGTAGTCACCCAGACCAGGATTTGAACCCGAGTCTCCCACATGTGGTGGTGACTCCCTGGCGGGTAGTGGTGTTATCCGCTAAATTGCACCCATTCCACACCCCGTCCTTCCTCTTTTTATTAATGTGTTGGGGTGTTCTTAACCCGATTTCAGCTTCAGCAATCTCCTTAGATGTTTCCTCTGCTTGATGCATGCCTATAATTTGACCCTTTTGAAACAGATTAATGACCATGGGCTGTGTCTTTTCACATGGTTGTTTAACAAATGAGAAGTTATATGCATCAGGTAGGGTTAAATAACTTGCTGCCAGCTGAAACCTTTTTTTTTAGGCCAGGCAGTGTATCAGTATGTGTAAGTTCTATGTTTAAATGTAACTGGGCAACAAGAAGTCAGGAGCACAACAAAACAAGTCCAACTTGGACAGGCTCCATTCAAATTCCAACCTCACATAACCAAACAAATATAGATGCCCTTAACAGCTTTTTCTGTCCAAGTTTAGAAGCTTCAACTGTGATTACTCCTTAAGCACATGATAACATGACGTTTATAACGAGCGGCTTGTAACAAGAAACATGACGAGCCACCAAAGTATGTAATTGAAGTCATACCACATCAGCATTTATAACACCAAAAAGAAAACCAGAGTAAGATCCAACTTAGCTTAAAGATAGTAGGGTTGGCAAGCAATACTGTGTCGTGAGATAGACCCCTGGATCAAACAAGCATCCAACTGTCAGCACTGTTAAGTGAGCCAGTGATAAATTTCACTGCTTGTGTTGATCATTGCTATGAACTGGCCTATATATTTTACAGTACATCTGTTAGCGAGATGGGGCCGCCAAAAATCCTACTTAGGACCCATGAAATGTTATAACCATACTTGGACACCTCAGACACATTTAGAGATGACGCAGTGCATAATGGTGAAGGTGTGCAATGTGGAAATGTGACTATGCATTGAGGAGAATGAACATTGTTTAAAAGGGGCTCTAATGCAACTGTAAAGTTTATACCCAACAGCTTGCACGCAGTCTACAACCCACAGCCGCACTCCTCTTGCCTCCCACCTCTAATGTAGTTAGTAAGTTGTGCAACAACAGGATTATTATAGTCATATTTTTTTATGTGAGCTTATATACAATATTATACAATAATATACAATATTAAACATTTACTGAATAACGCAGAGTGCAGGAAACAATAAAGGGAGCTGTATCCTCTATCCAGCATCTCACAGAAAGCCACCCTAGTTCTCCACATTGGTATGCTTCACTCTGCCCAGTCTGGACTGTCTTGTGCCATAACATCACTAGTGGCAGATTAGAAGTGTTTCAAGTAAAGGTGAAATTGTTAAGACATGAGTTAGTTATAAAACGGTTCTAATAACAATGTTGTTTTTCCTTGTTACATAGTTCTCCCTGATCTGATTTTAGTCATGTCCAACCCAACTCACTAACTAGGTGCCCCTATATTACTACCAGAGTTGGAGAGGGAATGCTAGCAGCTACTACATGCACTGTTACATTGTGTCTCCAAGACATGCAACGTCTTCTCTAATACGCATGGCAGTGGTGTCACAGGGGATTGAACTTGGGACTTTGAGAGCTGTTACTTAGACCATTGTTTCCCAATCTGGTCCTCAAGGCCTCCTAGGCGGCCCATATTTGTCCTACTTTACTATATGCATTGAGATAGGCTGGTGCAAACCGTCCGAGGACTGGTTTGGAAATTTCTGTAAAAGTGTGTCTTCTACAGCTACACAGTTTTGGGGATTTGGAGACCCCGCTGGTGAAAGTGTGGAGTGACAATTTGCATAGGTGATTCAGAGCTTTCTTGTGTAGATGAATCTGATTATTGCGAGTGCTTTGGAAGAGTATTCAAAGAGAACTTGGTCAAAACGTTGTGAAGGACAGCTCTATTGAGGATGTGGGTGAATTGTTTACTGTTGTTGTCATATCTTCATCAGTATAATGTTAAAGATCTGTGCATGTGACATTTGCAGCATTTAGCTGATGCTCTTATCCAGAGCAGCTTACAAGGTTAATCATATTACAAGTAGGCAAATGTAGAGTTAGGAGTCTTGCCCAAGGAGTCTTATTGGTGTAGCACAGCGTAGTCACCCAGTCCGGGACTTAAACCCCAGTCTCCTACATGGGGTGACAGTTTATTTGCAGGGAATGGTGTTATCCATTGCACTACGCCAACCACCTTAATACATGAGGACATACACCGTGGTACAGAGAGCGATGAAGTTTGCTGTATACATTTAGAACTATATAGCGGGGTGTACTGTAATCATTCTGTAGGTTCCGTGACAAAGTGGAAGTTGTGTGTCTGTGCCTCCATCAGAGCTCAGTATTCAGTACTGATGCTCTCTGCAAGGATGGCCCACACACATGCACCAGTTGTGTGTCTGGCTCAAACAAGCAATAACGCTCCCATAAACACACCCATTATTACATCAAACACAATGGAGGTGCGTATGAGCTTCACTCGCTCAGCCTGCCAGGAGCTCTATAATGAGCCACGTTCTGCTTGTGGTTCCTCTCAGCTAATAAAGCCTAAATGTGTGAGGTTCACAGAGTTGATATAACCGCTGCTTCCTCATTAAGACAAACGGAGTGTTCAGAATATGAAAATGAACAAAGAAATAATGAGATGATGTTCATATTGTGTCTGTGGATTAAAGGCGGGTGGGAGGAGCGGAATGTTTAAGTCAGTAATGCGGTTTTAGCAGTTATTATTTGGTAAATTGGTTCTGTTCTTCGTTATTGGACTCTTGCTGTTGCTGCCTGAGTTATTTGGCTTGTGTTTGTGCTGAGACTGGAGCTCATGACTGCTCTGCACAGTGTTCATCGCCTTTAATGAGTTTATCATTTTAGAATATTTTCTTTGGTTGGGATGTAGCACAGTGCATTTAGCTTGCTTTGACGAAAACTCACTGTCCTTCCTTGTTTGGGGTCCCTAAGATGCCAATGCAGTAAATGCAATAATAATTATATTTTTTCATAAATAACTGTTTTTTTTTTCACCTTTTTAAAATCTAATTAAAACCCAGGAAAAAAAGCAAAACAAAGATCTGTATTTCAAAATGAGTTGTCAGATGTCAGTAAAGTCATTCAGAGAGATTTGGTGTGAAATGGTTCACTGTAGGGAAAACTTACTGACTTTAATGTCTTTACAGTGGTGGTGATTGAAACCAGGTGTCACAATCTCTACAGCAAAACATTTTCATTCTGGTTTTCATTTTATTTATGGTCAGTGAATTTACACACATGCCCTGAGGTTTTATATGTAGTGTACAACAGTAAAATAGTGATAAATATAAAATCATATTTTTGTTAGGGACTGTTTTGCCTCCCAGCCCTGACTTAAAAAAAAGTATATAAAGTATAACTTAAGCCAAAATCTTTTCTCAAAATGATCATAAAAAGCATCAGGCAGTGTGTTCATGTATTTCTGTTTCATGTAATAACTCCTTGTGAGGGAGCTTTTGAGGGCATCTGTTTCATGTTACCGATGCTGTAAACAATTCTTAGGACATTTCTATGGAACGCATCATTTCACATCAAACCACTGTGAATGACCTGAATGAATTTAGACAAATTTAAGGTGACAAACAACGTTAAGAATGAGTCTTTTTCCATTTAGTGAGGTTCTGGTGCTTACAGGACCATAAACATAACCTAAGCCTATAACAGTGGGTTATAAACACATGACGTGATTATAAACTAGTATCCGCCAATTAACTGTTGATTAGTTGTCATTATCACACATAGTACTGTGCAAAAGTCAGAGCGCTCTATTATTTAGTTTCCAGTCAAAATGGCTAGTAAGCACAAGTTAGTCAATATTTGGGGTCTAAAGGATCTAGAAGACGATCCACATGGATAAGGTAGATAACCCGCAACATCACTGTGAGAATACATGTTAGCAGTATGGGTCTGAAAGGATGTGTAGCTCCTCACTGAGAGAAGAAAACAGACATATTAAATACTGCTGGTGTTTTCAGACCAATGGACTAACCACCCCAGAATCCAGACCTTAGCATCACTGAACGTCTTTGGGATTGTTTGGATGGTGAAAATGCTGAAACAACTTCTAAGACTGGACTTTGGGGGTGTGGAAAAGTATCCCTGTAGAAGGATTGGCTCCCTAAAAAACCAGAAGCTAGTTTCTGGCAACCAGTGGCAAGAAGTGGACAGACTCAGTTCCACAAAAATACTGTCTAGTCCAAAACAGTCTACTGTGTGTGTGTGTGTATGTGTGTGTGTCTGCATGTGTGTTTGTGCATGTATGTGTGTATATGTGTGTGTATATTCTCATGTGTGTGTGTGTATATATGTGTGTGTATATTCTCATATATGTGTGTGTGTGTGTGTGTGTCTGTGTATCAGTGTGTGTGCGTGTGTGTGTGCGCATGTGTGGAAGGAGCAGGAAGTCAGTTTTCAGAGCCCCAGGGCTGTTCTCACACTATGGCCTCAATTAGAAAGACTTAAAGGCTTACAGCCAGTAGGTGGTCAGGTGGCCTACAGCTATGTGTGGAATTTCAGACTCCTCTTGTTTCCCTTATTGACCATGTTTTGGTGGTTTGATCAACTGACTGTTGTAAAGAAACACTGTCAGAACTTTCACAGTGGCGGTGATAGGAACCGAATGACTCTGAGATGCGACTCTACAATCTTCCTCACAAAAAGTTATTACAAAAATATATATTACTATACATATGTTGCCTGAGGCCTTGAACATTGATTTTATGGTCGTTCTGTTGTAGTTCTTTTTTTGAAATCCATTAAGGGTAATGAGGTACATACAGGCTGCCGAAAGGCACAATAGTACCCAAAGACTGTGCATATGTTAACTGCCCCTCAAGACCTTGTGTACATATTACAGCTGATTCATGCTGGAAACTCTACAGTGGCCAGAACTGATGCGTCCAGGCTCCCTTCACCAGCTCAGTTTGTTTGCATTGTTTTCCATGTACTTAGATCATAAAAAGGTTAATCATCAAACATCTGCTTTGATCTGTTGATATCAAGTCTAATGTCTGTGGTTAAGTGAGGCACATGGAGGAGAGTGAGTCACTCTGTGGCTGATCCATCCTGTGTGGAGCACTCTGTGTTAAATAGGCTTTAGGTATGAGGCCAAGTGACAAAGATCAGTACACCAGAGCCAGTATCTTATGTTATAGCACCTCGGGTGTATTATTGCACTAACACCACAGTTCCGTTATCACTGTTGAAGGCTAGATTTTAAAATAAAGCGAAAATATGATTTTGTATATCAATAATTCTGTTTTATCAGGCGCCCTGCTGCTAAAACAACATCAGTTTCTGCCCTTCAGTCATATAAGGCGAGGAACAGTTCATAATTTCCCAACCATCTATGAATGGATGGACTGGTGTCCTAATAGATAAACCACTGGGTGATGTTACAGGTTATATTAATCCCATGGCTACACACACAAACCTGTTAAATATTTAGAACTTACTTTTATGTGAAGCTTTGTTTCCTATTCGCCTGCTCTGTGTTTCACATGTGGCCTTGCGCCAGTACACCAGTGCCAATACCTCATGGTAAAGGACTCCCTCTCAAGTATTACTGCTTCAGTTTTAGAAAACAAGTTTCACTTCTCATTTGGAAAATTATGATTGCAAGCATGTGCATCTGTGAGCTCCTGCTCGTGTGGACCCCCTGTTTGTTGGTGCCCATAAAAACATTTTCCTCCTTGTTTGGAGTTCACTCAGTTATGCTTTGAGTTTAGTTTAATTTGTGTTTTGAATTAAACAATTTTATTACATTATTTTAATACTGACTTTTATTCTCTTAGTGGAATGACCACTAGGAGGCCTGCAGAAGGATCTAATAGCCCCCATGCCCACATACAGTGTACTGTTAAACCATCAGTATACTTCAAATCGCATAACTATGTCTCAAGCATTCTTTGAGCTGGTACTGTTGGCTTTAGTTGTGTTTCTATTCAAGATGGTATCGAGTGAATTGCTTACAGTGAGTTGAATAGTCTTTATTTGCCCCCTCTCTATCTGTCTCTCTCTCTTTCTCTCTATTTCTCACATCTTTCTCTCTTTCTCTCTATTTGTCCCCTCTCTCTCTTTCTCTCTGTCTCTCTCTGCCTTTGTTCTTTATCTTTTTGCTCCTCTCAATGTCCAGACATGATCAGGCTTGCCTTCACCTTTGACCTTTCAAGACCCTCATCTAAGACTGTTCAACTGTTGAGGGTTACTTATCCACGCCACCTCTCTCTACCACCCAGGTTCTCTCTCTCTCTCTCTCTCTCTCTCTCTCTCTCTCTCTCACTCTCTCTCTTCGTCTTTCTCACCCACACATGCAGACTCTTACCAAGCATTCTGTGTTGTGACTTAAGCCCCCCTTTCATTACAGCAGGGTCTTGAGATATTATCAGCTGTCTGCAGTGAAGTGAACTCATGCACGTGATGTCACTACCTGTGGCTGCTGTGTTTGTGTACTTTGGCTGAACAACACAGAGGAAGTGATTAAAGACACGTAACACAAACTAGAGGTCCAGACCTCATTACAGGTGCTGCACATAGAGAGAGAGAGAGAGAGAGAGAGAGAGAGAGAGAGAGAGAGAGAGAGAGAGAGAGAGAGAGAGAGAGAGAGAGAGAGGCAGAGAGAGAGAGAGGCAGAGAGAGAGAGAGAGGCAGAGAGAGAGAGAGAGAGAGAGAGAGAGAGAGAGAGAGAGAGAGAGAGAGAGAGAGGCAGAGAGAGAGAGAGAGGCAGGCAGAGAAAGAGAGAGGCAGGCAGAGAGAGAGAGGCAGGCAGAGAGAGAGGCAGAGAGAGTGACAGAGAAAAACAGAGAGAGAGAATTAGAGAAAGTCAAAGAGCAAGAAAGAAAGAAAGTTTAAGTGAGAGTGAGGTAGAAAGAGATAGAAAATGAAGAGAGAGAAAAAGAGAGAAAGAAAGAGAAAGAAAAAGAAACTGAATAGTGAGAAAAATGAACGAAAGACAAAGTAAAAGAATACTGAGAAAAATAAACTGGAGAGAGAATGAATAAGAGAGGAAGTGAGAGAGAAATAGAGAGAGATAGAAAGAGAGAGAGAGAAAGAGTGAGTAATAGAAAGTGAGTGTGAGAGAGAGAAAGAGACTGACAAAGAGAGTGAGAGTGTGAGAGAATGAGCGAGTGAGAGAGAGAAAGAGACTGGCAGAGAGAGGGAAAGAGACTGAGAGAGAAAGAGTGAGTGAGAGAGAAAGGAAAGTGACAGAGAGAGAGAGAGAGAAACAGAGAGAAACAGAGAAAGGGGGAGAAAAAAGGGAAACCTCAGCCATAATTTAGCTTGAGATATGACATCACGAGCTAGAGGGAATTGTTTAATACAGAACCTTCTGGAAGTCATTGTGAGCTTAGGCACAGCTAAAGCGCCACGCTCTCGCAGCACACCCATGGCGGCAGCAGCAGCGCAGGCCTTTCAGTGTGATTTGTGTGCTGACTGGTTAAAACCAGAGCATGTGTATCCGTGTGTGTGCTCTGTAAGAAACGTCACATAACATCAGCGGCACATGGCTTTAATACGGGCTCGTTAAGGCGCATTAGTGAAGTAGCCATGGTCGAGGATGCCTGAAACGTTTTCCACTACATAACGTCACCACACGCGTTTCTGTTCCTTTCCCCTGGCATTGCTGGAGGGGAGATGAGGGTCTGACTGGTGTGCTCTGAAGCATCTGAAAACTAGTAATGAATCCGTTATGGCAGCTGACTGGAGTAGGTGTTTTGTCATGGCTGAGCATTGTGGGTAATGTGACTCTATTGTCACCAACTTGTTTTAAACACAGGCTGGTTTTAAAACAATAAGGTCCTTGTTTTAGCATTAGCCAAGAAACAGACCCTTAGAAGAGTTAGAATTAATGTTTTACTTTGCGTTTGATTTCCATCACATCATTACCTTATAGGAATCACATAATTCCATAGTCAGTTCTGTAACTAGTCTGCAGATCAAAATTGTTTTGGAAAATATGACAAATTGGCATTGTCAGAATATGACACAGCACGTCAAAGACTACCACTTCCAGGCAAAACCACAGAAACAGAAACACCTGTGGATTTTTTCAGATCTAAAGCAAAAATGAAAGCTAGTGTTTATTTAATTTTGGTCTACCAGGTCTGTATATCGAGTCAAGTCCACTACTTCAATATGTACAAGACATACAGAGGACTGAAATTGCGCTACTCTCTGACCTGAGTTGCAGCACAAACATTTAGCGATGAATAGATTACAACTAAAACAAGATTATATATTGAATATATTAAGCAGTAAACATAAAACATAAAAAGACAAACACAAGACATAAGATAAAATAAAATAAGGGCCCTGAGATAAACATAATGAGACAGTAAGGCACTGAAGACAATAACGGTGATAAAGTGACATGTGCACTAGCAGAATTAAGATGTAGGATTAAAGTGGTATGACAGTGCCAGTATAAATAGAAGAGCAGTAGTGAGCAATAAGGCTGTCTCGAGTGATGAGTGCAGAGCAGTTCTTGAAAAAGTCACCGTTCTGAATTACAGTTTTTCTTGATTGCTTACACACATTTTCTGAAAGCATACCTCATACTCTCAGAACTCTACACACAAATCAAAACACACACACACAATGGGCAACACCCCTCAATTCTCCTGCAATATGAAACTTTACATTCAAAACTATGTTATCTCTTCTCAAAGTGGTATTTTGTTTTTAGATGACACACACAAACCATCATATGAATAGACATTTATAAGAACCAGTTGAACACTGATGTGCTCAATGTGAAACACTATGATGAATGGAAAACACTTCTTCTCCACTCATCATAATGACACTTACTACAGACAGTACATACATAAGTGTGCTGTAAACTATTTTAGAATATTGTTTTCATACTCAGAACACACAAACACTCGGTAACAAATATATTTTATTTTTCCCACCAAACCAATGTACATTGTACATCCCAACCAACAAAGTTGCACATACAGTGGTCTACATACAAAACAACAGAAGAATTTACTGTACCAAAAAAAAAAAAAAACTATGCTGCATCCTCTCTCCTGTTTCAGTCTGGCCACAGCACCTCATCCACACCACAAGCAATGCTTTCCCTGGCCAAGCAGCGGAGGAAATATCGCCCAGCATGGCGAATTGTAAATCCATGTGAAATGAACGGCATCAACTGCTATATCTCCACATTGTGGGTCTGTCCTCTGTTAGTAAAATGTTGGCATTCATTTCTCCAAAACAGAAGAGCTCACCTGTTGCCCTTTTATGCTAAAGCTCTGATTGCTAATTGTAAACCTGTGTGACATGTGTTAGCTCATGTGATGAGTCAGTGTGCATAGTAGGGCAATAAACTTTAGAATTTTGAATATCAGTGTGTTTCTTGTGAAAGCTTTGTGATAAATGCAGAAAATTGTGTGTAGTGTTTTAAAAAAAGTGTGTTTTAGAGCTGCAGTTTGAGTGTAAAGCAGGAATTGTGCTTGTAGTTTGGCAGAATTGGTTCAGGGGTTTGGTGCATGAGTTACATGTTGTGGTCATTGTGTCTCAAGTACCAGCATTTGTGTGTAAACAATTGAGAAAAACTGGAATTGGGCGGGGGTTGGGGGGGGGGGGGGGTGTTGTGTGTGTGTGTGCAGGGGGCAGAAGCAGGAGGGGGTAAAGCAGGGAAAGAGTTCAGCATCCTGACAGCCTATTGGATGGAGCTGTCCTTAGTGTGCTGGTCCTAGCTCCTAGACTGCACAGTACGCAGTCTCCTCCCTGATGGCAGCAGTTTCTTATCTTCTCAGAAACATCTCCTTTAGGTTTTTTACATGTACGTAGGAATTAAATTTGTTAGTCAACTACAGTGAGTTTGGGTGGTTGTGAATGTTAGTAAAGTGAGTTTGGGTGGTTGTGAATGTTAGTATAGTGAGTTTGGGTGGTTGTGAATGTTAGTAAAGTGAGTTTGGGTGGTTGTGAATGTTAGTATAGTGAGTTTGGGTGGTTGTGAATGTTAGTATAGTGAGTTTGGGTGGTTGTGAATGTTAGTATAGTGAGTTTGGATGGTTGTGAATGTTAGTAAAGTGAGTTTGGGTGGTTGTGAATGGTAAAGTGTGGTTGTGAATGTTAGTATAGTGAGTTTGGGTGGTTGTGAATGTTAGTATAGTGAGTTTGGATGGTTGTGAATGTTAGTATAGTGAGTTTGGGTGGTTGTGAATGTTAGTAAAGTGAGTTTGGGTGGTTGTGAATGTTAGTAAAGTGAGTTTGGGTGGTTGTGAATGTTAGTAAAGTGAGTTTGGATGGTTGTGAATGTTAGTATAGTGAGCTTGGGTGGTTGTGAATGTTAGTAAAGTGAGTTTGGGTGGTTGTGAATGTTAGTAAAGTGAGTTCGGGTGGTTGTGAATGTTAGTAAAGTGAGTTTGGGTGGTTGTGAATGTTAGTATAGTGAGTTTGGATGGTTGTGAGTGTTAGTATAGTGAGCTTGGGTGGTTGTGAATGTTAGTAAAGTGAGTTTGGGTGGTTGTGAATGTTAGTAAAGTGAGTTTGGATGGTTGTGAATGTTAGTATAGTGAGTTTGGGTGGTTGTGAATGTTAGTATAGTGAGTTTGGGTGGTTGTGAATGTTAGTATAGTGAGTTTGGATGGTTGTGAATGTTAGTAAAGTGAGTTTGGGTGGTTGTGAATGTTAGTATAGTGAGTTTGGGTGGTTGTGAATGTTAGTATAGTGAATTTCGGGTGGTTGTGAATGTTAGTATAGTGAGTTTGGATGGTTGTGAATATTAGTAAAGTGAGTTTGGACGGCTGTGAATGTTAGTAAAGTGAGTTTGGATGGTTGTGAATGTTAGTAAAGTGAGTTTGGACGGCTGTGAATGTTAGTATAGTGAGTTTGGATGGTTGTGAATATTAGTAAAGTGAGTTTGGGTGGTTGTGAATGTTAGTATAGTGAGTTCGGGTGGTTGTGAATGTTAGTATAGTGAGTTTGGGTGGTTGTGAATGTTAGTATAGTGAGTTTGGATGGTTGTGAATGTTAGTAAATGTTTGGAGGCTGTGAATGTTAGTATAAAGTGAGTTTGGATGGTTGTGAATGTTAGTATAGTGAGTTTGGACGGCTGTGAATGTTAGTATAGTGAGGTTGAGTTTGGGTGGTGGTTGTGAATGTTAGTAAAGTGAGTTTGGGTGGTTGTGAATGTTAGTAAAGTGAGTTTGGATGGTTGTGAATGTTAGTATAGTGAGTTTGGATGGTTGTGAATGTTAGTAAAGTGAGTTTGGGTGGTTGTGAATGTTAGTATAGTGAGTTTGGGTGGTTGTGAATGTTAGTATAGTGAGTTTGGGTGGTTGTGAATGTTAGTATAGTGAGTTTGGGTGGTTGTGAATGTTAGTAAAGTGAGTTTGGGTGGTTGTGAATGTTAGTAAAGTGAGTTTGGGTGGTTGTGAATGTTAGTATAGTGAGTTTGGGTGGTTGTGAATGTTAGTAAAGTGAGTTTGGGTGGTTGTGAATGTTAGTATTGTGGCGTAGTGCCTATGAGAGTTTGGAGGAGGAGCATGGTGGCTGAGCACTGTTAATGAAGGGAGGGGCATTCATGTCACCCAGAATGCTGGGTAATTCAGCTAAGTCACCGTCACTGAACTTCAGGGCTGGGAATAACTGTTTAGCTGGTTTTTCAGTGAGAGGTTATGCTTTCTGAACGTTGCTTTTCTGTTCAAAAGAATACAAGTTCAATAAAGCTTCTACAATGAGCAATCTTCCACGCTTGGGGTCGTTCACTTCATCACAGTATAGTGAGTTTGGGTGGTTGTGAATGTTAGTAAAGTGAGTTTGGGTGGTTGTGAATGTTAGTATAGTGAGTTTGGGTGGTTGTGAATGTTAGTGTAGTGAGTTTGGATGGTTGTGAATGTTAGTAAAGTGAGTTTGTGTGCGGTTGTGTTGGGATAGTTGGCAGTAGAACACTGACAGGAGAGGACAAAGTAAATGCTGAGAGATTGAACTCTCTGATGCTGAGTGTTTGGAGCATGTGTAATGTGATGCCTGCTTGATGGCTTCTGTGACTATAGAATTTAAAGTATAGGAATGAGTGGTCTCTGGGTTTTTCCTGCTACTGTAAGCTACAGTATATGTTTTAGAGAGTGAGAAACTAAAATGATAGGTGTGAAAAGCTTTTGCAAGGTGTATATACCATGCGGCTCAGCAGGCATTTTCCAAGTTGAAAACTGAAAAAAGGTTTAAATTTGAGCTACTTTAATTAATGACCACATTAATATATCATGTGACATGTTTGTTTTCCTGTCAGGTGGACTTGATGAGGAACATTAGCACTATGCCACAACCCTTCCTCTACACCAGACATGTCCATTTCCTTAACTTCACAAGGTAAGCAAATCGGTCCAGTGCACATGCTCAGTTACAATATAAATATGTTTTCAAAGTTCTCTATTTTTTATTTAGTAGTGCTTGAATGTTGGAAATTACATAAGTAACATATACACGTATTTTCCATCTTTGTGCATTATTAAATGGTTGAGATGTAAACAAAGCCTTATCGGCGGTATTTGGATGTGAAATTGTTCACCTTATAGAAACACACTCACTTTATACTCAGAAGCATACTGATTTCTTTACAACAATTTCTGCAACACATATATAGCCATTTTATTTACTATCCAAAACCACCAATGAACCAACACATGTCTGAGATATTCTGTGAAATGTTGATAATGGTAAAATAGTGGGAAATCTGAAAAAATAAAGGAATGGTCACAACTGCTTTGAAAAGAAAAACATTTTAGTCCAAAAGTTTATATCATAAAAGCCTGTAATTTGGCAATTCTTTCTTAACCATGTCATGTAATAACTTTCTGTAAGGGGGCTTTTAGGAATATCAAACACACTATACATCTAGCTCCTATCAGTGCTGCTGCCAGTAGTTCTGACCTGGTTTCTGCACTTCATATCAGCACAAACTGAATGACTTTACTGACTGTAATTAGAGGAATTCTGTGAAATTCCTTTTTTAATATGAACACAAAAAATAGAAAAGAATAGAAAACTGTGTTGTCTCTTCAGCGATCATATCCGTATTCTAAGACTGTTGTTTGAGCAGAGCCAGTCCTCTCTGGGCAGCAGGATTTATTTTTATCAACCAGTTAGCCAAATAACTTTCAAGCCAGTGTAAATGATATGAAGGTAAGATGCATTCTTTTTGGCAGGCCTCATTTTGGACTTCCACCAATTTTTAACATTTCTGCATAATTATACATTTGAGATGTAAACAAAGTCATTCAGAGTGGTTTGGTGTGAATTGCTTTGTTGTAGAGAAACTTGCCAGGTCAGAATAGTTCACAGTGTCAGTGAAGCCATCTGAGACACTTTTATATTTATCATATATATATATATATATATATATATATATATATATATATATATATATATATATATATATATATATATATATATATCACTCTCCCCCTCTCTCTCCCATTCTCTCTCTCCATCCCTCAGGTTTAGGATAGAGCAGCCTGTCTACATCAACATCATCAGGGATCCTATTAACCGTTTCCTCTCCAACTACTTTTTCCGGCGTTTCGGAGACTGGAGGGGTGAACAGAACCACTTGATCCGGACACCTCGCATGAAAGACGAAGAGAGATACCTGGTCAGATGCTTTTCTCATGCATCCCTTCTTTTCTCCTTCTTCTTTTTTTTCTCTCATTTGCCTTTTCCCCCCACTTTCTACATTTCTCACCCCCTCTTTTTTCTACTACCTCTATCTTTCCTGTCTTTCATGTTTGGCCAAACCCTACAGGGATGCAGTAGGATTCAACGTGGTTCTTTGGAAGGTCTGAAGCAGCGTGGCTTTTTGTTCAGGGCTGGTTATGAATGCTAATGTTTTAAGGAGAGTGTGTGTAAGTGCATTAGAGTTCAGCTCAGTACAAGAGAGCAGGCCTGGGTCGAGACGTGTGGCCTGGGGCATGGGAGAGGCATGGAAGGGGAATGTATATTACTGGATACGTTTATATATTGTTAGTATGTTTGGTTAAAACTTAAATTAAAGCTCTGTGTTCAGGAACAGTAATGTTTATAGGCATATTATATAAGGTGTAAATCTTATAAAGGAGGAGTGTAAAACATGTGCTCTGTATGTGTTCTGTATGTGTGTATGACTTTTACTTCTTACACATATAGGCTTTATCTAGAAATAGCATGCAACATACTACTCTCACACAAAATCTGTCTAAAACTATGTTTTTTTGTGAGCTGTATTTAGTATGCGACCAAACTGTAAATCTCTAGTGCACTGAAGGTACCTGGATGGTTTACTACTCCAGGCAGGTGTTGTAGTGTACCAGGGGAGCTATCTTCATTGTGCACTGCGTCCCATCATGCACCACGGCCTCACCAGCTCTCAGTCTGCTTCAGCCAGAGAAAATGGTGGCTGGTAGCACTGAGGAACAAAACGCAGCCAAATGTATAAATGGGGATGTAGTGATTGTAGTGGGGTATGTTTTCATCAGAATGAGCCTCAGAAAGTTAAAATATACAGGTCTGAAGATTAATAAAAGATGAACTCTCTTTAGAGGATCGGTTTTACAGTTAAATAGCTGAGGGTGGCTAACGGCTAGGCTAAACATATTTCAGGTGAACTGAGCAGCGTTAGCAGCAGCTCTAAACAGTGGATACAGTAATAACAGCTCTGAGGTCATGTGACTGTATTAGTATACTACTCTGTAGGTCAGGACTTGTTACTGTACTGTATACTAAACACAGGGGTGAATACAGTATGCTGTACATACTACTGTAGTATGCAGTTTTCAGTATAGTAGTGTACCATTTCGAATTTGAATAGTTTGTGACCATTGTACATTGAGCATTGTTTCCTTATACCAGCTGGGTCGGATGTGAATTAGCACCTGTATGTCTGCTCCTCCTCCTGATGTGCTGAGGCAGTGATTGTTATGATTGTTAACAGACTCCACTCAGACAAGAGACTGTATCATGTGAGAAGAGTGACAGTGTAATAGGCGCCATTGAAAGCAGTGCTGCTGTCAGCGTCTATACTGGGCTTTACTGATGTTATTTAAAGTGTGCTTAAGAAGGTGTTATACACACATAATAAAAACATATTCTTAAGAAATATGTTATATATATTGAAAGATATATTTAATGACAGGAGCTAATGGCCCTCGATTACCACAGTCTAATTTGAGTGCTGGGATATTGATCCGTCACCCTGTTGCACAGCTTGCTAGCATCATCCTGTTATGGTGTGGTTTCTCCCTCCTACTCATATTGCTGCAGCCGAAAGCTGCTAAACACACTTGCTGCAGCTAAAAAAGAAATCCATCAGAGGGACCGTGAGACTTGGCGCAGAGCTTTTATTTGGAGGAGCCCAGCCCTCGGGCCGGATTCATTCTTGGCCACAGCTGAAGTCTGGTCATGTTCAGAAACAAATCAAGATCAACGGCTCATTTATTTCAGTCTCTTAGAAAGTATGCGTAAAGTTGCAAAGGCTGCTTTATGATATAACAAGCACAACTTTGGAATTCTAGTCGTTTTCCCTCTAGCACGCTTACTGTCCAAGACCAAATAACAATGCACAGAGCCCTTTCCCTCAGGCTTCTCCAGAATTGCCATATAAATGTCGTCACACATGAAGTAAACTGGTGTGCATCAAACCCCGTTTGTGTTTTTATAAGTGAGTAAGTGTGATACATTTGGGGCTTTTCAAAAAGCTTTTCAAAGTTTTTGATGCAAATCAGTATATTTTCTTGGTTGGGTTTTAGTGCATACAGTAAATTCCCACAAGTATTCACTCGTCTGCCTTCACATGCATATGAACTTGAGATCCAATTCTTAATCCATAGGGTTTAATATGATGTCGGCTTAGCCATTGCAGCTATAACAGTTTCAACTCTTCAATTCAAATCCTATGCAGAGTTCATGTTGCAAACAGTGGATACTTTTGAAAAAGTCAGAATATGCATTCTTTCAGGGATGCCTTGATAACTTTAGTGGTACACACAACAATCAAGTAACTAGAGGTGGCCGATATGGCAGAAATATAATATTGCAATACTGTTGCATTCTGATATCTGATCAGCTGGAACTGAGAAAAACAACAAGTAGGGCTACATTTGACTAAATATCGAGCAATATAATATAAGTCTATCCAGTTAAATAGGAAAAAGTTGGCTTTTTTTTAAAAGGAAACATGCAGTTGCTCAGCATTCTGCAAGTACTGATGATATTTACAGTATGTTCAGAAAATCGTATGGTATTGTATTGTGACATATTGTATTACAATAACTATATTGTAATAGACACACACTAAAGACTGCTACCAGAACATGACTATGGATCACCCCAGCACACACTGGGTTCCACTACCTCACAGGACTGTTTGCACCACACTTTAAATTTCACCTGTATACTTGAACATCCAGCTGTGTATTTATTATCTATATTTATTTATCTGCTGAACATCTGTACTAAGCAACCTAGCTGTTACCTGAACATTAAGCTGCTCTACTACCTGCACTGTACACTTTATATATCTATACGGTTTACAACCCATACTTACAGATACTGCTCTTATGTCCTACCGTACTGTTTACGCACATTGTTTTTGTCTATTTGTCTTTGCACTACACTATTTTATATATATATATATATATATTTTTTTTTTTTTTTTTTTTATGTACACTTACAAACCAGTATTAATATAATGACAATAACGTTGAATTAAATTGAATTGAATTGAATTGAATTGAATTGAATTGAATTGAATTGAATTGAATTGAATTGAATTGAATTGAATTGAATTGAATTGAATTGAATACTGCCGGTCACAATCATCAAGCACTCATGGATGACCACTGCGCTGTTCACACGTACACTGTGGATCAAGGAATGTTAAATACTCACATAATTTGGTAAATGGAAGGTCCCATCTGTCTGCCCCCACTATTGTTCCTCATTCCAACTTGTCATAAGCATGCTGACTCCTTCCTGGCTTGTACATTCCCTAGGCCCTCTGTCACAAGGTGCTTACAGACGACTTTACCTTTAGTTTAACCGCTGTATAATATGAAGGCATAAAGTCTTGTCAGATTGATTTATTGGTCTGTTACAGTAAATGGACTTTTTAGGGAGATCTGTGCTGGAGATGTGTTCTTGTGGAAGGGTCTTAATTCTTGTAATTGGTTCATGATCTGAAGCTGCTGGCAACAACTGGAATTCCCCTCTTTCTGACACCAATGCTCACACGCACACATACACGCAACCTTTAATTAGACACAATACAGATTCATTACTGCATATAAACATAAACACACATGCATAAACACACTCACACAGTTTCACTCTGACTGGGCCGGATAATTAGGTTCTGCTGAACTGATGCAGATAGTTTGGACCATGTGAGCAATATTACAGTATGCAGTAAAGGAGCCCCAGACAGAGAGACTCTGTGATAGCATCGCTTTTCCTCCAGGCCTGTGCCCCTAACAGAATCCTCATATTCAGGTAAACATGAAAATAAGCCCAGTAAACAATGAAGACAGGTTACTTTCTGACATTTAATTGGATGAGAGAGAAAACAGTAAGGGTGTGTGTGAAACATGATAACATTCTTTAAGTATTAAAGGAGCAATTTATACTTTTTTATATTGAAAATATTACAAAGTTGAAAGAATGTGAGGAAATAACAGTTTTACTGGTATATCATAGAGATCTTTTCATGTTACAGAGACATCTACTGAAGTTAGCATGCTAACCAGCTAGCCCCAATCTGTCCTGTCTGTTTGTACCTCAAGAAGTGATAAATCCAGATGAACCAATCCTGCATAAGAAGATGATAAAGTAGCATTGACCTGATGGCATCTTATCAATCATGTTTATGGTGTTGCTCTTGGTTGGATCATTTAAGGACATGTAGTAAATGAAACAAACAGTAAATGCAGCGATGGCTAAAGCTCTCGACAAGATAACAACATCAGCCATTTGTGTAAAGAAACAATGTTCAACAACAAACAAAAGAACTAACATAAAAAGCAAATCGAGCCAATGTGGGTGTTACATTTCACCGCTGGAGATTCTCTGATTGCTCCTTTAAAGATATCAGGCCATCTAGCAAGGCCCACTTTGATCTAATACTTTTAGTGAATGAGCTTTAGTGTGTGAGTGTGCTGATTGGAAGTGAGGAGAACCCTAACCCTAACTCTTACCCTAGACAGAGCTGCTGGTAGGCTCACAGTGACAGTGTGCGCTCGCTGGCGTGTTTGCAGAAGCGTACATGCCCAGTGGAGGCATATGCAGGTGATCGTTTTAGACTTGAACCTTTTAATTAAAATTCCTTTACAAAACGAACTCATTTTGAGTGACAGCTGAAACACACAGATCAGACGTGTGGACTCGAGTCACATGACTTGGACTCGAGTCCGACTCGAGTCACTAAACTGATGACTTGTGACTTGACTCGACAACATTACTAAAGACTTGCGACTTGACTTAGACTTTACCTTTACTGACTTTGACTTGGAATCAGACTTGAGCTTTAAGACTCGAAAAGACTTGACAACCCTACTTTAACATAATGAATAAGTAAAACTGAATCACGTAACTGGATCATTTTATATTAAATGGCGCTGTAACGCTAGGGAGCTGAGCCGCTCAGCCCAAATGATCCGTAACCTAGCAACAAGTAAAGCCGTAACCGTACAGCCAATCACGGGAAGCTTTGAGGGGGGCGCCAGTGTTGAATTTGTGCGGAGAAGACGAGCAACATGCTCCCAAAAATAATCCTGTTCAACTACAAAGATTATAATGTAGTAAATAAAAGAAGAACTGCGGTATGCAAGACATGTGGAGTCAAGATCACAGATAGAGGTGCAACCACTTCAAACTCGACATTTGAGGCTGCACAAAGAACAGTAAGTCTGTGCTGTGTATATTTCGCGTATAGCAGTTAGCAAGCTAGCAAACGTAGCGACATAATAATAAACAACAGCGAATGTAAACAAAGCTGTTGTCCTCTGTTCGTCCCTCTCTCACACCGTATATATATATATCGTCGCTGTCCAAGGAAAAACAAGTATCTCCAAAATGGCAACTTTACAAGAGAGGCCAAAAACCTCATTCAATTTTAATGTAAGTCAATGGAACCAGACGTTTTTCTAAGCAATTTTGGGCCATTTCTGTTGGTCTATTCATCATGTAGATCTCACAGTGTAAACGACTGCCGCTGTTTTCAAATTATGCATAAAAGTGAAAATGGACAAAAAATGGAGATACATGTTTTTCATTGGACGGCGACGATATATATATTACAGGTCCATCAATAACGCTTATGGGTTTAGAATGTGATGTCATTAAAAATTCCTGTAGGTAGAATGTGTTCTACTACTTCATTATAGTGTGGTGTTCCTCAACCTTGGCCTTCGAGGCCCACTGCCCTGCACATTTTAGTGTTTTTTCTGCTTCAACACCTATTTTAACTCTGTAATGGGCTGACTATGAGGTGATTAGTTGGATCAGATGTGTTGGGAGAATGGAAAACAATAAAAAGTGCAGGGCAGTGGGCCTCCAGGGCCAGGGTTGAGAAACAATGATGTAGTGTACTTTGTTAGCCTGTTTACAGAAATTTATAGCATACTGAAACAGCTCATATGATATCATGAATCATATGATATTCTTGTTCTTTCCTAATTTTTTTTAATCCATAAACCTTGACTTTTTGTTGCTGTAAACTGTGGTATAATGTCACATTCATTTTTCCATACTGCGTTTAGTACATATCTATTAGAGATTACAGTAAGTACTTTGTTTACTGCACAGTACTTTGCAGGTTATTTAATCCTCAAATTATTTAATTAACGATTTGCACTACTTGTTCCTGTTAAGTAAAATAGCACTTTGTTGTTTGAACTGTTTGAGATGATGCAAGTTGTTTTTGTTATACTAAATACAAACTTTAAAAACATTTATGATTATGTCAGTTTAATATACTATGAATCAGCTGCATCAGTTATGTGAAATATTGAAATGACATCTGGTGACTTGACTAGGACTCGAAGTTTAAGACTTGGGACTTGACTTGAGACTTGCTTGTATTGACTTGGGACTTGACTTGAGACTTGCTTGTATTAACTTGGGACTTGACTCGAGACTTGCTTGTATTGACTTGGGACTTGACTCGTGACTTGATTGTTAAGACTTGAGACTTACTTGTTACTTGCAACTTAGTGACTTGTTCCCATGTCTGACACAGATACACACACAGTTACATACCCCAGTGTAGTTTTACACAGCCCCACTGAGGCACTGTGGAGGCACTTCATAGCACTCATCTTCACTAATGAGTATTAACGCCTAATCTACTGCCTGTTAGAGTCAGTATTTTTCGACATCGGGGTATAAACAGCATTCTTCTCTCCTCTTTTCCTCTTCTCTTTTTTTTCTCTCCTCTTTTCTATTCTCTGAGCCTCTCAGCTCGTCTTCAATTTTGTTCCCGTCTCATTTTTTCTCATTTCATTTGTTTCTGTTTCTCCTCTTCCATTTTTCTTATCCCTGTTCATCTGTTTCTTGCTTTGTTTTTTTATCGTTTTTTTCTACTTTTCTTTTTTTACAGCTCCTTCACACTGAGAGTCTTGCGTGATGTTCTCTCAGCATGCCGATGTTCTCTTTGAGTGTTTGCAGTGTTTTGTTCAGTCCACAACAAAGATCAAGCACTCCTCATGGTCTGAACACAAGCACATGGCTGCTTCTGCACACACAGCGCCTGGCTGAGAGAGTCTTTTCCTTTCCTGGACACTAATAAGAAACAGTCTGAAAGGAATGGTGCAGACATGTCCAACAATAACAGTTTCCTTTTACAGACTGACTAGCATTATCGATGTAAACTGTCGTTTTCTCCCTATGTTTCCTCAAATGCTTTGTCATTGTTTCCTTGTGTGGAGGTCAAAGGCTTAAAGGAGTTGCATGTTTACGTTCATCTGGAGGTTGTTTGAGAGTAAATTAGCGTGACCTTGTTGCCAAGAGTTTATTGAAAAGGCTGCCATAAGACTATAGGAAAAATTTGGAACTCCTAGGCCAGATTAGACCACCATAGAAACCATTTTCAAGCAAAGGTCCTGTTGCTTTAGTCACACAAAGGCTCCAGTACTAAGAAAACATAGTTCTTAAAAATAACTTAGACATAAATAGATAAAACTAGAATTTACAGTACTGCATGGGACATGTGGTGAACTTCTGAAGGACTGGACATTGTTAGACATTATTCTTCCCTATGTGGTCCAAAAATGAGAGATCTGATTAATAGCAAAGTTCACTCCATGTCCTGAATGAAATTAAGCCTAAAAAATTAATTGGCTCTAATTTCATTTCTGTAAAAGTTGGGAAAAATGCAATACAGGTAAGAATCTGTGATTTGTTCATTTCCTCAAAGCTTTATTTAACAGAATATATATATATATACACAGTATATATATTCTGTATTGTATGTAGCTGTATTCCAAATGGCATACTACATACTACTCACGTACTAAATCTGCCTAAAAGTAGTATGTAGTCTGTAGTATACAACCAAACTGAAGGTCTGTAGTGTACTGGAGATACCTGGACGGTAACACAGCCAACTCTGAGTATAAATGTGGGTGTAGTGATTGTAGTGGGCTGTTTTCATCAGAATGTTAAAATATACAGGTCTGAAGATTAATAAAAGATGAAATCGCTTTAGAGGATCAGTTTTAGAGTGAAATAGCAGAGGGTAGCTAACAGCTAGGCTAAACGTATTTCAGGTGAACTGGGCAGCGATACACTGCAATCCTATCTTATGTTAATTTATTGTTTGTTAATACTGAAAGGAACCAATAATCAGTTATCATATCAGCCCAAGAAATTCAGTACCGGCGGATCCCTAGTAAACATGCCTCTCTCCCAATGTTTTTTTAGTTGCAGTTGTTTATATGTACAAAGTACACTCATCATCAAAGAAGAGCTGCACCCAGAAGGAGTTACCTGACAGAAAAGAACCTAATGGGTTGGTTTGACATTGTGAGACATGAGAATGATTTGTGCTCAGCTGCACATGTGACATAAGCAAGGATGGGCCTTCTCGTTGTACTTCTCTGGCTATATAAGATCATCCGGTTGTGCATGCTTTCCAGTCTGACTTGTGCTGTTGTGTTACATCATCATCCTTTGCGAGCAAAGTATGCCTCAGAGAATCAATCAATCATCGTTTATTAGTATAGCGCTTTGTGTTGTCTCAAGCAGATATTTTAAGAAAATAAAACAAAGAAGTCCATGCACAGGCTTCAGGAAGCTCCCCACAAGCAAGCCAAACGCAACTTAAGGAAGGAAAAAAACCTAGAGAGGAACCAGACAAAAGGGTACCCCTTCCCAGAGCTAATGAGAAGGAGCTTGGAACATCTATTAGAAACATTCTGATGAATCCAGGAGGTACATGTACATGTAGAACCATCCCATAGGTTCCCTGTGAGAGACAGAGTTCATGATCAGTGCCAGATGTTGGCGACTCTACTGTGGACATTTTAGTCATGCAGGCTGATGAGCAGGAGAAAGAGAGGACAGGAGACAAAGCTCTGGCTCAGAGTAGAGTACGAAAGCAATTCGAGTAGTTGGAAGAGTTCAAGAGGGGTCGCACCGTAGGGCTCAGGAAGTGGGATGGTCTTATCGGCCTAATGCAAGTCATACCGGTCATCCAGATACTACCATAACATGCTGTTGGCGACAGTGGATAGAAGAAGACCTACACAAACCACCATTAAAATGTGTGTACGGCTAAGCTGTACTCTTGTTGGTTGAATAAAGGCTCCAGAGTGCATCACTGATTCTTGTGTTTATTGCATATTACAAAATGTCCCAACTTTTCTGGAAATTAGTTTTATAATTAGGAAAAATTTACTTAAAAACATAAATGAATAATGTCATATTCCCAACCACTAGCAAACACCACTCCTTACAAGGATTTGGTTACAGGGAAAGTATTATGGTTTGGAGCTATGAATCATGAAAAGTTCCTCTACATGGACTAAATTAGCATTTGATAGGTAAGGAGGGAGAGGGAGGGAGAGAGAGAGAGAGAGAGAGAGAGAGAGAGAGAGAGAGAGAGAGAAGGTGGGAGAGAGTTAGAGGGGAAGAGAAAGTAAGAGAGGGAGAGAGAAGAGAAAGTAAGTGAAGAGAAAGAGATGGGGGGTGTTGTTGAGGGGGAAGGAGAGTTTGTTCAGATTGTCCAGTTCTGCGTGGGTGGGAGATTCTGGCAAAAGTCCTTCTTGGGACACCAGCCAGCACCATGTGTGTCATTTCCTGTATATATCATTACACGTGTCCTGCTCACCTCTCCTTCACTCTCTCCCTCTCTCCCTGTTTCTCTTTCCTTCTCTTTATGCCCTCTCTGTCTCTCCCACCTTCTACCCCTTCTTTCTCCTTTATCTCCCCCTTTTCTCTCTCTGCTGCTTAAACTCTCTCCCTCTCCCTCTTCACTTCTATTCTCTCCCACAGTCACCCCTCTCTAACTCCTTTTCACTCTTTTCTTATATTTCACCCTCTCTGTTTTCTCTTAGCCCTGCACCCACTCTCTCGCTTTCCCTATCTTTATCTCTCTCTCTCTCTCTTCTGTCTCTTCGTCTTCTCCCTCTCTCTCTGTCACACTGTTTCTCTCTCCCTCCCAGTGTCTCTCCTCCTTACTCTCTCTTCTGTCTCAAACCCCCTCGCTCTCTCTCTGTGTGGGTCAGCTTGGCCTGGTTCTGTTTGGAACAACACTGATGTCTGTTTTGTGGGTTTACTGGTTCTCAGACTTGCGGAGTAATTGCAGTGGTGTGTTTTGGGGTTGACATTTGTGCTCTGTTGTTGTTGTTCGCTTCTGCTAGCGGTCTGCCCTTTTGCTCATGCCTCCAAAGCCACTTAAACACACACTTCCTATTTGACAGTCAAAGGTCAAAGGAAGCCCAACCGGGACGTCCATCGCTCATCCTTACGCTACACCATCTGTGCTCAAAGCCTAGTTTTTGGCATTAGGCCAGGCTTGTGGTTGAGAGCATGTTGATGTGGTCCTGGGCTGTAGGTCCGCGGTCCGGTACAGTGCAGCCATTGTTGCAGGATTTGGCTTCTTTTGGACCTCCACTGCTGTCTGCCTGCTTTGAAGCCTCTTCAAGGATTTCAGCTCCCTATTGTCAATAAACAGCCATATCCATGATGTTGTCTAACCAGACCAAGCAGACAACTTGGGAAAATTCAATAAACACAGTTTTGAGGAGGGGTGGGCAATGCGGAAATCATGTGACTGGCATGTGATAAATTACATCACAATACCCTTTTCTAAGTATATGTCATTAGTCTATTATGGCATCAGCAGCCCTTTATGACATCATCATATGTCAGCCCTTTGTGACATCATCGTAGTTTATTTATTTGTGCAATTCTTTATTTTTTTTCTCACCAAGCGATTCAGTATACACTCCACACAGTAAACACAGTACGCAATGACACCACACATACACAATACATACACACACTGTACAACATACACTCTACACAGTATACACAATACACACGATTCCATGTATACACAATACATACACACAGTACAATATACACTCTACACAATACACACGACTCCTCGTATACACAACACATACAAACACCATTCAATATACACTCCACACAGTACACGCAGTACACAATGACACCACACATACACAATACATACACACACTGTACAATATACACTCTACACAATATACACAACGACTCCACATATACATAATACATACAAACACCATACAATATACACAATATACACGACTCCACATATACACAGTACATACACACACTGTACAACAGACACACTACACAGTATACTCTATATACACGACTCCACATATACACAGTACATAAACACACTGTACAACATACACACTACACAGTATACTCTATATACATGACTCCACATATACACAGTACATACACACACTGTACAACATACACACTACACAGTATACTCTATATACACGACTCCACATATACACAATACATAACGACACTGTACAATATACACTCTACACAGTATACACCATATGCACAGTGACTCCACATATACACAATACATACAGACACTGTACAATATACACTCTACACAGTATACACCATATGCACAGTGACTCCACATATACACAATACATACAGACACTGTACAATATACATTCTACACAGTATACACCATATACACAACTCCACATATACACAATACATACAGACAGTGTACAATATACACTCTACACAGTATACACCATATACACAGTGACTCCACATATACACAATACATACACACACTGTACAATATACACTCTACACAGTATACACCATATACACAACCACTCCACATATACACAATACATACAGACACCGTACAATATACACTCTACACAGTATACACCATATACACGACTCCACATATACACAAATGCAAGCTATAAACAAACTATATATGGACGAATAATATACATAATAATATACAGTTTACACATTATGGAACTGCAGTCTGCAATAAACGCTGTACGCTGAGGTACAGTGAGGAGGAAATAAAGTTAGGAGCTTTCAGTACCTCGTCTCTAATCAGTCATTTGAGAAGTCATTATTCTGCTGATGTATATAAAGAGTAAGAGGACTTTTTTAGAGTTGTGAATAATATTTGTAGAGGGATCTCAAAAGCTTTCCAACTACGCAATAATTGTACACATTGTCCTTTTGAATAGTTAATAAACTCAACAACAGCAATTACTGCTTTAGCTGTATTTTATTCTCAGCAGAGTTTTCACCTCTCCCCAGTTTTATGTCTAGTTATGTCATATGTGTACTTGGTCACCCACCCTTTTGTTTTGAGATCTGTTCATTGGCAGCTGTAGGGTCAGCACTGAGTCATTTGGTAGCTGGCAGTGAGATGCTGATGGCTGTAGCTAAAGTTGCCAGTGCTTTTGAGAGCACATGAAATGTGTCTTGCTTGCTGCTGCCTTAAATGCGACACTGTTACTCTGAGAAGGAAAACACTTGTCACTTTGAAATAGTGTGTATCCAAAATATGTGGAAAGAAAAACACAGTGGCGCTGGAGTAGTTTTAATTGAAGTTGTGAAAATGCAAGACTCTTTGCCGCACTTTAATTTCTATAATTTATTACCATGGCCGGAGTAGCTTGCAGGAAAAATGATAATACGTTTGCCAGAGATTTATGCATTTAGAACTGCAATCTTATGTTGAAGAACTGCTTTCGTTACAGTTCAGGGCTAATGCTGAAAAGAAAGTACCACTGAACGCTTAGCAAGTGTATATAGCAGAACTTTAAAGTGGGGCAAAGATCAGTTTTCCAAAATCATTTTAGGAATACCCATTAGCTCCAGGCAGCTTTTTCAAAACTCCAAAACAAGTTAATAGTTTGAACATGTAAGCTGTCAAGTTAGAACAACAAACGAATTTTATACATTTTTAGTTTGAAAGTGACGTGCAGGAAGCGTTCCAGAATCTGTTGTGCACTTTTCCCGCCAGGTTTAGCTGTGAAGGAGCTTTTTCATTTCCTGACCTTGGCTTAGGGGACATATAGTGAATTCATTTTCATTCACTGGGCACATGCAAGGGCCATGGTCTGATTTCTCAAGAACTGCATTTATATAATTATATGTATTTATATAAATATATATTTATATAGATATTTGTATATTTACAATTTTAACTCATTGAGCAAGGCAGTAGTAGCATATACAGCTTTGTACACACAATAATACTGCCATACTTCCATTAACACACTCAAAAGAAAAAAAGAATTGCAGACGTATGTGTGTTGGTAGTGGCAATACTCACTGTCACACAATGATTTTCAGACTTCAGGACACACATTTACTTCAGAACTATGGGATGTAACTGCCCACCATCACCTCTTTTTCACCAACAAAGTGCCAGTGCTCGTGCCTGTGCTGGTTCCCAGGCTTTACTGAACCTGTTAAGAGCAGGCCCCTTTTTTCACTGCTTTGAGAGCCGAGCGATTACACATATGGAGGTGGGCAGCCCTTGGTCCATAAGCGGGCAGCATATAAAAACATGGTGGAACATGTTCTTCAAGTGCAGACTTTACTTCCTGCTTTGGGGCATATATCTCATCATCCAGAGCCAACTCCTTCAGCATCTGGCAACCCAGAGAGATCATCATAGACAGCGATTATGCGCAGGACAACTCGTACGTGTTTCCTCTGTCCGTTATGAAGGTGGACTATTATAAAGCAGCAAGTTACGCTTCTTAGCTACCTGTAGTGTTTCCCACATTTACAGATCTCCTGCACGTATTAAACAGCGAGTATTTTGTATACTTCACATTTCAGCTCATTAGAAGATGGACCTGTTGAATACACTCATATACGAGTACATCACTGGTGGGATACGATTTTGCCCAAGTTCAGCTTAGTGCAGTTCATCGTTCAGCGCCAGAGAGTTAATGGTGCTGAAACGGCACCGATTTTTCTGGCAGTGAACCTTTTTTTTTTTTTTTTTCTGTTGTGGTGGAAACAGAAACATAACGGTTTGAGATTTTGACACTGGCGCCAGGAAAAGAACTCAATGAGGGACAGGGATGCAGTCTCACTTCCTGTTTTACAATATACATGTGTGGCTAAAGTAAGGCTCCACCTACAAACTAAAACTCTGTGTTTTGGTAGTAATATTAAAACATAGGACAGCGTGTCTTTAAAAAATGAACTCAAGCTCAAGATAAATTTAAATATTTCATCAATTTAACTTAATTTCACTGCAATATCAATATAGATTGGCCCACCCCTGGCTGAGAGTGGTGTTTACTTCTGTCCATTGATAGGCTTTCTGTCTCTGTTTTGCTATCTGGTGTCGACCAGATGAGGATGGGTTCCTCTTTTGAGTCTGGTCTCTTCCCCTTACTCTGAGGAAGTCTTTTCTTGCCTTGGCTTATTTGGGGACTGGGTAGCTCCTTTGTAATAATAGCCATTTAAAAAAAAAAAAAAAACGCAATATAAACAAATCTTGACCCAACTATTATGTACAGCGTTGTGTAGAGCTAGACAGCAGGATAGCTAACAAACCACTTTGGCCGCTTTAGGCGTGTACTTTAGTAACTGCATACAATTATTAATCATAATCATTTCTAAAATGTTTAACAGGCAGCTGAAATTTCACAATCAGACTGTTACAGCTGCTGATACAGAAGAATTTCTATGTCCTTGCTAATTTACAGTCCTGCCCGTATGCCAACAGACCACAAGTTTGCTTACTTAGGCTCCCCCAGCTCTCAGGCACTCACCTGAGACCTGTCAAGCTAGCGGAGGTCCAGCAGTCCAGAGCCTCTAGATCTTTCTGTCTTTACTTAACCTCCCTGGCGTAGGGGTTAAAAGCAAAGCCGTTAACGTGACAAATTGCCTGGTTCTGCCAGAAAACGCACATCCGCCTTTCACTGTGCTGCAGCCTGAAATGAGACAGACCAAGCTCTGCCTGTTTTTTAACCCCGCGTGTCATCATGCCATCCTTTGCAGCTGAAAGACCAGCAGGTTTTGGGTGGTGGAAGACCAAGGAGAGACCTTGATGTTTTCCTCCTTTTCCTCTTTTTGTTTTAAATCCATTTGTTTTTCTCTCTTTGCCTTTGAGCTTATGTCATTTGACCCTGATTTTTGAGAACTAAAAAAGAGAGCAAACAAAAGAGCAAGTGAGCAACACCTTACATAACCCTGCTACGTAGCATTGACATTAGCAAGCAATATGCTGACGTGACTGATTCTACTAAGTGTTATAACAGTGACATGGTTCCATAGTTTCACTTATTAGGGAAAGAAAGTTAACCAACACCATCTGGCCCTGTGTGAGCACTACCTGCCCCCTTGCAACACAGTCAATGGACTTTTAATTTCAGTGAAATTTAGTTGATCATTTTAAACATCACTTAAACTTCACTTAAACATCACAGCCAAACATGGTAGCGGTAATGCAAAGGTGTGAGGATGCTTTGCTGCTTCAGAGCTTGGACAACTTAATTGACGGAACCGTGAACTGTGCTCTCTTCCAAAAACCCTGCAGTCCAGTCATCAATCCGTGATCTGAAGCTCAGCTAGGTCATGCAGCATGCCTATAATCTGATGCCCAAGAGCTGGAAAAAGGAAACTAAATTAAGGTTTTGAACTGCAGGAGGACTTTAAACAGGAAGTCCATACTCAAAAGCCCTCCAATCAAAGCAGTTCTGCAAGGAAAAGCAAGCCAGAATTCCTGCCATGTGATGCAAAGGATTGATCTTCATTTATAGAAAGTGTTTGGTCACAATTGCTGCTGCTAAAAATAATAAAACCAGTTGTTATGCTGCACCCAAGTAGACTCATTTACCCAACTACTGAGTGTTGAATGATCCAAATGAATTCTATTTATAAGGAAAGAAGTGTTGCTTTATTGCTGTTGACAGCGTGAGCAGTAATGTTGGTTTGACAGCATGCACCGAATTTAAGAACCTGGATTTCTGTGTTTGAGGTAGGAAGCTCATTTGAACATAGTATTTAGTTCGGTGGGCAAATAGATTTTGGTTACAGAACTATTTCCTTTTTTCCAGAAATGATCGTGGTACCTGTAGAATTAGATATGTTATCTTAGAAGGGGCTTGAAAGGGGTCTCAGGGGAGAGTTATGCAAAGTTTCCATTCAATAAAAAAAAAAAACTAAGGAAAAACATATTACAAGACACCTACTTTTCCAGGAAGGATCATTTCAAATGTGTTTTGTGTTTCCTATAGATGATGCCTCTTTAAGTGTTCTATAGTAAAGTCAGTGGTGCTATATAGAACCATGAACACTCATTTGCTTGCTGAAATGTTACTGGTGAGATGTTTCTTCAGACAGATGGAGAATGTGATGTATATGGCTCACTATAGAACCGAAAATGTTTCATCTGTTGTTGACAATAGCAGGATTCCTACTATACAGTCTCTGTCTGATAGTCTCTGTCATTTCACCTAGCAAAGAATCATTTAAGCATGCAGATTAGGTTTGCATGATTTTGGAAAAAACTAACATTGCAATTTTTTTCCTGCAATATTATATTGCAATATGACTTAGGCAGCATTAATTAAAAAACATTATACATTGTAAAATAATTGGGATGTAAATATAAAGAATAAAAACACTGAGAAGTTACATTTAACAACCAAAGACAATGTTTGTTTCATGTTTTCTGAAACTTTGATGCTCTATGCATCTGTTTCAGTGCACCAAACACAATAGCAAGTGAGCACTATGACTGCTCTTTTCTGTGTACCTGAAAAGCCAGAGTCCAGGAACCGTGCAAGCTCTTCCTTTGTGTCACGCAGCCAAAACGTTCTAGCATGACACGTTTCCTTTAATTTGTTACTCTAGCCATTGCACATTCTGCATGCACATCTTGAAACGATACATTGTGCAGTCTGAATGCAGACGAGGGCTCATGGTTCTATATATAGTGTTACGGCCTGGAGGACTGAGCTGAAAACATGAGCAGACGACACTCCTTTACTCGCCCCCTGCACAGACCCAAAACACTCAAGGAGACAACAAAGCACAAGCCAAAGATTCTTCCTAAAACTCACTTCTGTGGTTTTCACATAGATTCTGATATTCAGTGTTTTCATATATGGGAATTGTTTATAGGCAACAGAATATATGGATACTCTGAAGCGCAAAGCTACGAACAGTTCTGTTGTTTAACAAACTAATAAAAACTGTTCCCAGGAAGATATAAGTGCATGAGGCCCCGTGTCATTACTAAAGAACCCCTGAAGAACCGCATGTTTGTTGTCTTGTATGACTTTGTATAAGGATCTGAATACATTTAGTGTAATGGGCAAAACCAGTGGGGATGCTGTTTGACACCGTATGTCAGTGTTAAATCACAGGGATCAAACAAAGTGCTGCCAAAATGCTGGGAAGAGAGAAATCGAGAGGAGAAGAAAAAGCGATTGACCCTGCTAGCTGTTTTTACATCAGCCTTTTACCTGTTATTCACTTTCTAACCGGCCGGGCCTCAAAGCAGCCACTAAAAACACAGCTAAATGGTGTGGAATTTCATAGAGCTGTATGATACTGCAAACTCCCTGTCGTGTGAGGCCATGTGTGGATTTCTCTAAAACTCCTCGCGACTCGGAGTGCCCTTTTTACCTGCATAATATGAGCAGGTTTTGCACATTGCATGAAACCACAGAGTGAGTAGGTGCCAAACCTCAGTAATGGCAGAGGCTGTTCCAGAGGAGGTTTTATAGGTGCTTCTACAGCCAGAGCATTCTCGGATCATTCATCAAGATGTGTTGGAACTGCTGCCATCATTCAAGTAACGGTTTTTGATGACAAGCTCAAGCTGAACTTCTGCAATTGAAAATTCAGTACAGAAAGGGATTTTATCCCAGTAGAAATATTTTGACAGCAATTAGAATGAAACCGATATGTGGCTGTTTCACTTTGACACTTTGAATTATGCTTTTGTGGAAAGCTTGAAATGTCTGCAGAACAATGGTACCTGTAGAATTAGAGATGTTATCTTATCGTGGCTTGCAAGGGGTCTTGGTGGAGAGTTATGGAGAGTTTCCATTCGATGAAGAGAAACATATTACAAGCCTCCAATTTTGCTGCAAGACAAAATGAGCCCTTCTAACGAATTTTTCTAAATGTTTGGATTATGAAATAGGATAACTGGGATGTACCCAAAGTCATTATAAGTGTACACTACTCTGCAAGAAACTTACCCAAAAATTCACAGTGGTGGTGACAGGAACCAGACGCTCACCTCTAAAAGGAAGCTAGGCAGTGTTTTAGCATTTTTAAGGAATTCTTGAAGGGTTACATGCAGGCTGTTGTAAATACATATATATATATATATTTTAGAATCTGAAAAAAAAGCAAACAAACTATATATATATATATATACACACACTTTGTTTGATCCCTGTGATTTAACATTGACATACGGTGTCAAACAGCATCCCCACTGGTTTTGCCCATTACACTAAATGTATTCAGATCCTCATACAAAGTCATACAAGACAACAAACAGGCGGTTCTTCAGGGGTTCTTTAATAATGACACGGGGCCTCATGCACCCATATCTTCCTGGGAACAGTTTTTATTAGTTTGTTAAACAACAGAACTGTTCGTAGCTTTGCCCTTCAGAGTATTCTAAACATAACATAATTAAATATTTTAAATGTAAGCTTCTTTGTGGTAACTAAAATGGCTTTATTTGTGTTGTAGACATGGCGACTTTTAGTTCCTATCACCACCACTGTAAAGAGTCTCTACTCTGAATGACAGTTTACATATCAAGTATGCATACAGTTTAAACAAATACATGGCAACACAGAAACTGTTGATTGTTGTAAACAAGTGCTTCATATTTGTTGCCTGCTGTAATCTCTGAGTGGGATCTCTTTGGAGCAATTGACACACTCTCAGGAAGTCATTGTGTGTTGCGAGTTTATGCGTTTGTGGAAGATAGCAATCATTGCCTGCTGTGAACGACTTCCCCTGAGTTCCAGAAGAATTTCAGAGCTGGATTTTAACAGTCTGATGCCCCCCTCTGGCGAGACGTAATAATGACCTGATGTTGCCTTGAACAGAATTGCAATGAAACATTCTAACATAATGTGCAAATGGGCATCAGCTGTTCATATAATATTAAGATATCAATATTTAAACGACATGGTTTGATGGTCAAGAACACAGTACAGGTAAAAGATGTGATCCAGACTGAGCGTCTGAATGGAAATGAGCTGAAGTGTATGTATTATGATATGCCAGCATATTCCAGACTTCAAATTTAATTGAAATGAAGTTCAAATGAAAATGTACATTCAGCTCTGTATTTGCAGTTGCACTGCCCATGTGCAGTATTTAAAAACACCAATTCAAATACAGATTTATAGAGCTGCAAGTCTGAAACCGGTCATAGTGTCACTAGCATTGGTACTTGTGCAGCCACTAACTTTTCAAGTCAATAAAGAATCATTTCCACACAAAACAGGGAATCGCTTTGCACAGAGTTTCTCTGCCTAGTTAGCCAGAATTAAAATGTCTGTAGCAGTGGTTGCTAAGTTGCTAATTCAAACTTTGTCTTGTAAGCATGCCTCTAGCTCTAATTTAGACTTTTTTTCTTAATCTGCCCTAATAAGTCTCTCTCAATTAAGTCCCCACTCTCAATGTCCCACCCATAGTTCTTGACTAAAAGGAAGCCAATTCCAAAAATGCATTTATTAGCAAATACACATTTTGCGTTTAAATAAGAATTATGTCTTAAATATTGCACACTCTCGTGAGAATTATTTGCATTTATAAATATACAATTGAATTCTTTAATCATCCTTAAATTTGCATTTGATTTTTTCACATATTTATTAGGATTTTCACCTTTGTAATAGATTTTTCAAATTATTATTAGAATTTTCCCGTATTTTTTGGACTTTAAAAATGTCATTTGAATTTTCAAAATTGCAATTTTAGAAATAAGCCAAAATGCACATCCCAGTGCACACTGTTTGACAGTCAAAAGTTAGATATTGACGTGCATGTGTCTCTGAATGCTTTTTAATACTACTGTCTCTCTCACTGCTCTCTCTGCAGGACATTAATGTGTGTATCCTAGAAAACTACCCAGAGTGTTCAAATCCACGGATTTTCTATATAGTGCCATATTTCTGTGGTCAGCATCCTCAGTGCAGGTAAAGCACCCCATACATGACACCCCATACATCACCAAAGGTCAGGTTATCACATTGCAGTGTCTTCAGTGTAAAGCCGTTTGTGTGTGTGGCACAGGGAGCCAGGTGTATGGGCACTGGAGAGAGCCAAACAGAACGTTGTGGAGAACTTCCTCCTAGTGGGGATTCTGGAAGAGCTAGAAGACGTGCTGCTCCTGCTGGAGAGACTGCTACCTCACTACTTTAGCGATGTGCTAACCATCTATAAGAGCCCAGGTACAACCACCATACATACGTTCCTTATTGTTAAGAGTTAATTCATTAACATTCACTTTAATTAACTTAATACTGAATGCTTTTGCCTTGTGTTCCCCTCCTGCAGCTTTCTGGAAGGTGGGGAACTTAACAGGCACAGTAAAGAAGCACACACCCACCCTGGAGGCGCTACAAGTGCTCTACCACCGCATGAAGTATGAGTATGACTTCTACAACTTTGTGCGGGACCAGTTCCACCTCACAAAGAAGAAGATTGGCCTAAAATCGAGTCACCCGAGCCCGTCCCATGAGCTCAGCTTTCTGCGGGAGATCACCCTCCGGACCCCGGATCCACTGGAAGATGAGGATGAGGAGGGAGAAGAGGTGCTCGATGATGCCAACAATTGGTTGGTCCAGCCTTGAACATTGCTCTGGATGTGTAGGCATCTTGCATACTCCAAATAAGGAGTTAGCATTCCCAAGAGCACTTTGGGTGTGTGTGTATATGTGATTGATACCCGTGTTTTCAACGGGACGGCCAGGCAGGACAGTCTGCGCTCCCTACTGCGTGGATAGCCCTAGATAGATCTATTTAAAGAGACAGATTTTAAGACAGATATTATCTTTGTTGATGTTTATGAAAACATGAACTTCATGCATCTGCTAAGCCGCTTATCCTCCTGAGTCATGGGGGGGGGATGCGGGAACCTATCCCAGCAGTCATTGGGCAGAAGGCAGGAAATACCCTGAACGGGTCCCCAGTTCACACAGGGCAGACAAACATGCACATTCACGCACACACTCACACCTAGGGCCAATTTAGTGTCTCTAATTTGCCTTACTGCATGTCTTTGGACTGTTTGAGGAAACCGGAGCCCCTAGAGGAAACCCATACAGGTATGGGGAGATCAATCAAACCCTCCTGTCTTGCAGTGGGGTGACAGCGCTATCCACTGCATCTCTTTGCCACCCTATTTATGAAAACATTTAATTTTGAAAATAGAAGCCTGTCCTGACTTTGTTTAGTGTTTTTCAGTCTCTAGGTGAGAAAGATCAAGCTTCCGGGGTAGACTAGAAGGAAGAACAGATGAGAGAATCTTAATGGAGATAAGAACCTTTAGTGAGGCTCAAACCGCTTATGATTCAGGTGCGCTAACATTTACATGTCCAAGAAATTCCAGACAGCCTTACTAGGTGGAAGCTGTTAATCCACACTGTCGAAACAGATTTAAAAATACACACCCATAACCGTATAATCTCCAAATTTCATTTCATGGTGCTCCAGGGTAAGTCCATGGTAGCAGTAGCAATAGCTGCATAAAGCTCCCCAGCATTGGACTGTGGACAGTGCCAGTTCTAGTCTTTTTGGGATCCTTAGCAACATCCCAACACAAACAAACCCACATATCTAAATTCACATATCTACAGTAATATTTTGCATGCATAAATTATTGATATTTAAAAAAAAAAAAAAACTTTCTAGGCAAAATTATCAATGGTAAAGCTCATGGCTAAGATCATGGTTAATGCTAAAGGTGACAAGTCAGCTCAAATGCCTCTAGGACATAGGATGTCTAAGATGTACATTTATAATCTGATCATGTGGATCTTCTGTCCCAAGGTTTTCAAACGTCTACCTATTAATGTCACATACACAAACTCAAATCTGGACCAAAACAACGTTTAGGTCTCAAATACAAGATCATATCATGGATCATTGTTGTTAGAAAGCCCAGTCACATTTTGACTGCTTAGGCTGCATGGGGAAATCTGTAAAATAAGCCTATTTCATATTTATGACGTCATTCCTGCCATGGTGGTGGGCCCTATGCAACTCTTGCGTAGCTTGCACATACGGAGAACTGGCACTGAACTGCAGTGGAATTGCACTGTTTATAGCAATAAAGCACCCTCAAACATCTTCGCAATGAGTGAACCAGCATCAGTATCATGATCTCATAAATGTTCCTGTGGCTAAGTGCAACCAAATGCTTAGAGCAATGTTCTAACTTCTAGTGGTAAGTCTTCCATATGTAATGTTAATGTTAGAGTCAGTGTTGGATGAGCAGGTCTCTGGATGCTTTTGGACATACAAGCCCTTATTCATCAAAGTTGCATACAGCTAGGTCTAATGGTAATTGAGCTAATTGAGTTTATAGATACGCACATCTGTTCTTACTGTGTGTAAATTTCAGGGTAGTGTTGCAAATTAATAATTAACAATTCATTTCAATTATGATGTTAATTGAGAAGCAGTGACAGTAGACTCCGTAGGTTGGCTGTATGCAAATGTTTCTTGTTTTTACAGTGGACATTAGACGAACAGTTTGTAATCATGGTAAAGCAGGGGAAGAAGCACCTACTACAGGTTTTTACTACCACTTTAAACCATGACATGCCCTCTCCATGTGCTAAATACAATAAAACAACGGGAACACAAAGGAAAGTCCCGCCAGTCCAGCATCAAAATGATAATCATAAGTCATAAGTCATACATTCAGAAAGTACAGTTAATAAAACAAAGGGATTCATTGTCTCAAATGACTGGCCATTCTTTATTGTCAAAGAAGTTGGATTTCATGGCACATTCTCTAGTCTACATACTGTAAGCTAATTTGAGGTATTTTTTGTTTATTGGCAGCTTAGTTTTATTCTGTTCAAATCAGATTTTATGAATAATAAAAGTATATTTTCTTTACTACCTTGTAGTTTTCATATTTAGTGCATGTATTCAAAAAACATAATATTATTTAATTCTTAAAAAAAAAAAAAGATTTTTTTTAAATTGTGAATTTTCACCCAGGAATTTCAATTTTGTTATATGAAAGTCTAGTTTTTCCCGCAAAGGGCCAGAGTAGCTGCATACCAAACACGGACATCTGATTTCACCTCTTTAATAAATTGGTCTCCGCAACTGGACTAGCTTGTAGATCTCAGTTTCCATGCAACTTTGATGAATTAGGACCATTCACTTTATGCCTGAAACCAAACAGACCTCACGCTGCAGGACCCTCCCTTTACATTAAAGGAAACAAATGGGGATTTCTCTGTCATGAAAACAGTTCTTTCCTCCACTCTTTCTTTCTTAATGCATCGAGTGTGATTTATGTGCCATGCCACCCTCTTGCCTGTGCTAAGGAGTTTTTCAAATGCCAATAAGGAGTCATACACTACATGACCAAAAAAAAGGAGGACACCCTTTTCAGTCAGTTAGCTAGTTTGGCTGCTCTTGTTGCTTAACAGGTACATACATACACAGGCATTCAATCTACATATACAAACACTGACAATAGAATTTTAGTCAAATTTAAGAGATCAGTGACCAACTAGAAACTGTCATAAGATGCCACCTTTCCAACAAGCCAGTTTGGCAAATCTCTATATATGTCTGCTTTGCTAGAAGCAACAACAGCGCAGCCTCATAGAAGTCAGTCAAGCTCACTAAACAGGACTGCTGAAGTGCATAGCACATGCAAAAGTCATGTCCCCAGTTTCAAAATTCAACAACAGCACCAGAACTGCTCATTAGCAGCTTTATGGATTGGGCTTCCATTACAGAGCAGCTGCACAACATGCCTAGGGTCACTATATGCAAGGCCAAGTGTAAGTGGCGTACAGGAGTGGTGTAAAGCACACTGACAATGGACTCTGGAGCAGTTGAAACTTGTCCTCTGCCGTGATGAATCACACCTCACTATCTGGCAGACGGATATGGGTTTGGTGGATGCCAGGAGAGTCCCACCTGCTCAGATGCTGTCAACTGTAACATTTGGTGGAGAGTATAATGGTCTGGGGCTGTTTGCTTTCTAGAGGTTGGGCCCCTTAGTTCCATCCAGTGACATGCTAGAGAGCTGTGCAGTGTAAAGGTTTGGTTTGAGCTTAATTTGAGTCTCAGGTGTTCACTAAATGTTGACTGTGTGGTGTATTGAGGTCTGAACTGATGAAAGTCTCCAAAGGACAAAAAGAAGCTAAATGAAGTCCTATTCTTTTTCCTGCTCCTCAAAACCTCTCTTCACTTTTAGGAGTGTAGCTGTGCATTTCCCCCTCACACATTTATGGTTGGACAGCTCGAAAAGGTTGTTCAAATGAAAGGGCCATCAGAGTGGCTGTCAATCACAACTGAGTCTTAATGACATTGGAACGTAGCTGTGCCTTCAACATGCTTTGTGGTAATGGAACTGTGCAAACCCTGAAGCGAGTTCACTCTGTGTGTATTGTCCTGTTTTAGGCCACCTTGTCTTTCCCCCAGTATAATTTTCTTTATTTTGTTCTAGAAAAAGATCCTAAGAAAAAGTGTATGTGAACGTTTACATATTCTTAAAGGTGCCATAGAATGGAAAGCTGTTTTTACATTGTCATAGTTGGAAGGATTAGTTCACAGAACTGCCATAACCAACACCATCAATTCCCAAAGCAAACAAATAAATAAAATGATCTGTTCTTGATTGGTGAATATCAGAATCTATATGAAAACTGCATAAGTAAGTTTTAAGAACACATTTCTTTCCTAAGATTGGTTGGTGAATTAGGCCCAGTGATCTGAGGAGAGTGTAGAGATCACTAACTATGGAAGAAATTGTAACATGTGATTTTGATCTCACTGTTAAAAAAAAACAAAAAAAACTTCATAGGATTCAGCAAGACCTCACATCAATATTTGCCAATGATCTAATGCTCCTCATTGCAGCATTGCTAACCATGTCCTTCACAGGTCCAACAAAATTGACCTTGCTTTTTTTAATTCCATGGAGTTCATCAGCTTATGGAGTAGAAAAGAAAAAAGGGTCCAAATGAACTGTCACAGTTAAAACACTCTCTACGCGGTTTGGAGAAGGCTTGTACTGAGGAAGCAATGATAAGCTGCAAGCTACAGTGAATTTGAACATTGACCATGTGTAATCCTGCCAGTCAAGTATTTCAGTGTATGTATTGTATTGTTTTAAATGTGGATTTTCTTTTAAAGGTTTATATGGTTTAATTTATTATGCAGTATTAATTGTGTAAAATGCATTCCATATACAATTCTCAGGAAAAAAAGAGTGCAAATACAAGTTTTTTTTTTCTTTCGGCATCTCACAGCTAGAACATACTGATGATCGGGTTCTGATACTTTGAGTGAGCAGCTAAATTCACCACTCTTTAAATGGTAAATGGAAATGCAAAAGGAAATAACTAACATTGTACATGTATGAAATCCATCTGGGACAGATTCCAAAATAAAAGTCTTTTAAGAACTGCAGCTGCTTACCCAAATGTTTTTTATTCTTTTTTTTCAGTCAGTAAATGTGTGGTTGCTGTATTTGAACACTTGGTGGTGCTCAAAAGTCAAAACAATTCAGCATTTTAACATAGAACGTGTAGTGTAGGTTTCAGTTCATCATTGTGAGGAACACAAGTTCATACCACCAGACCCGTCATTGGTCCTTATGCTAATTGTTTGTTTTACTAGGAATGTGTCAATAAAGAGTAATTCAATATACAAAACACTACATCAACTATATGGTTATATTATATAGCTTAGTCATTATCAGTATACTGATATTTTCATTTTTTATTTTAATGGAATATTTAATTATTATTATTATTATTATTATAAATATAAGTATCATAGACTAACCTTTTACACATCTGTCTCCACAAACTATTTAAATAACATCTTATAACACAACCACAAGTTATGTACCGCCCTGTCATGGAGAAACAGCCTGCACTGATTGAGCACTTCATTAGGTAAACCTATTTTTATCTACTCTCATCATATTTCTTCAGCATCACAGGGTCGTTTGAAAGATATCATGTCGCCTTTTCAACAGTAATTCTTATGGCCCAACAAGATTGTTGATTTTTAATACAGCTGGTTTCTCTCAGTCAACATCATATCCAGATCAGACATATCCCCAAAACAAACAATAACAGTAAATATATTTGAACAAAAACTGGTATAAAATGACTCAACCCATGGTCATGTATAATACAAAGACTAAAGATTAATAGATCACATAATAGTTGTGCCTATAATAAATATATTAAAAATAATTATATATTAAGCTTTTATTTTCCAGTGGTGAGTGACTTTGTGTGTGAGCACATGACTTTTTAGGAGGGTGTCATTGTTTTGTGGACATGGACAGTCAACACATGGTTGACCTATAGCTGCATTCTTGTTATATTCAAGATTTTATTACATTTTTGATGAAGAGGTCAGTAATGCGCAAAGTACACAAACCATGCACCTGGGTTAGAGATACATCTGGGTAGAAATACCCAAAGTGAAATATTCCTCTAGTAAAAGTACTAAAGTATTTACCTGCAAATGTACTGAAGTATGGAGAGTAACAGCAGCATGATTTATTATGGCTGTAATGTCCTATTATCATTTCTGGAACAGGACTCTTAATCAGCTCAGTCTAGGTGAGGAGGTTCTAGTGTCTGTCAGTCCACCAGTCTTTAATAGAAGCTCTTTCCTTAGTCTGACACTGATGTTCATTCAAATGAAGCACAGAACCCTGGAGGAGAACAGGTTCCATTAGCTAGAACTATAAAATAACTTTTTGCACACAAGCAAAGTTTCAGTTAAAGATTAATTTGTAACTTAGTTTTAACTAAGTAAGTTTAAATTTAATTAAAAAACTTTAAACAGGATCACACATGAGTTTAGTATGCTGCATCTGTAGGCCTCTGTTCATAAACATAACTAACTAGCCAAAACACATCTACTATAAAAGGAAGCAATGTTTGTACACATTCAGAAAAAGGCACTGGCTAGTCACGAGTGCATGTGTACATATTTCTATATCTGTTTACTTGCTCCATCTTGCTCCATCTTGCTCCATCCTGCCACATCCTGCCTACAGGTGGTCCTTGATGTAGTCCAGGCCTGAAATTGCTGCTTGGTGGAAGCTTATATAGCCGGTGCATCAGATGCAGCTCGTTGGGTGATCAGCCCTGGGCGTTCTGGAGGTTGGAGTTCCGGGCTGTAGTTGCCTTGGGGTGGCGCCGCTGCTGTCGCCCTCTGCTGGCAGCAGGCGGCACCACCAAAACCCTTACAAAGCATTCCACTGAAGAGCTGTCCACTGAAGTTATCTACTAAAGTTAGCATAACCATCACTTGGCAAGTGATCATCACTGCTACCCACTGCAGGAGATGCTCTTGGTGAGTAAAGGTATGGAGTTTAATGCTGAATTCAAAAGATGTTTACTAGACAGGTAAGTAAACATCTGTTAACACTGAGGGAGAGAGACATGCATTTTGTGGTAATATGTTGCACTTTTATTTATATGTGTCATCTTCTGTAAGAGAAGTTTAGAAACTGGAAGAAGTATTGTATGTAAAAAAAATACATAGCACCTTGGACATAGGAAGTGATGTAAACTGTTAAAGGTTAAAGTTCATATGTATTGGTATAATATACTCTTTCACTGTAAAATGTGAAAAATGACACACTGACGTGGTGATGTGTTAGTGTGTGTTGTGCTGGTGTGAGTGGATCAGACACAGTAGTGCTGTAGGACACCTCAAGGTCACTGCTGGACTGAGAATCGTCCACCCACCAAAACTATCCAGCCAACGGTGTCCTGTGCGCAGCTTCCTGTGGACAGTGTCCTGTCGGCAGTGATAAAGGACTAGAGGATGACCGACACTACACTGTACAGCAGCAGATGAGCTATTGTCTTTGACGGTACATCTGAGTTGAATAAAGCAGAAACGTAGGCGGAGCTTGTACTTAAAAACAAGCAGTGCCACAGAGAATGACTGGCGGGTGCTCTTCTATCATCTCCATGCTGATTGAGATCTGGTTCTGTTCTGTTCAGTGACACAGCTGTTCAGTAAAGCCCACACTGCTTTCTTTTCTGTGTGTGGGACTTCAATGCATATAAACACATGAGATGGTCAGCAAAACTGCACTGAAATCTGACCCGATGCCTCTGACTTATGAATGAGTATTTCCGGCTTTACAGGGCGACCCGCAGCGGCACAGACCCGCTATATTCTAGTCTTCTAGGCTTGTTCTTCTTCTACAGAGAACATCTGCTGCGTCTGAATTGAGTTTGTGTCTGTGTGATTAGATGAGAGTGGCTTTTCCTCATGACTTGCATTAAGTTAACTCTGAAAGGCTTCAGAGAATCTCCTGCCTCGGCCCACCTACCCATGCTCTATTTTAAGCCGTGTATCTAGAATGTGACATAGTGGCCAAACTCTCTCTTCCTCTCTCTCACACACACACTCACAAAACCAGACTTTGCTCTATGTCTCAGACACAGTAGTTCATCTAGACAGTTGCTTATGGACTTTAGATATGCGCATGACTTTAGCATCTTTAGCTCAGTTGGTCTCTAAGTTGGTCTGGTAAGTGTTCAAACTCTGGTTTCTGTCTTTCATGTTTGTCTTACTTACTTTCCCTGTTCCTTGTCATGTTTAAGGGAGCTAGATGTTTGCCCTGTTATGAGTCGCTAATCTTTGTTTATGTGCAAGTAGCAAAAATCATATTGGACTTATGGTACAGCTTTCCACAAGTCCGCCAGACGTTTCTGACCTAATTGTATGCAAAGGCTATTAGTGATCACCCCAACCAACATGCAAAAAAACGCTCACTATTGGATTATGGTGACTATTCATGTAAACATACACTCATCCTCAGTAGAACAGCTGCCACCAGGAAGTGTGGGATTGCAGTGCTTTTGGGAAGGAAGGTAAACGTTACTTGGAACAAAAAACGATGATACATTTGGGCAATATTTACTGAGCTACACATACAGAAGTAGCATCTCTCAGTATGTTGTTGGGCCACCATGTGTGCTAACCCAACGAGGCCCACCCTTGCTTACTTCACATGTGTGTATAAACTAAAAGCTGTTTTGCTTAATCCTACAAGGTTTCCTATGTCATGGGATGTGTGGTTTAACATATCAATTAGCCTGGTTCCAGTAGAGAAGCAGTGGATCTTCAGAAACTCATCTAATATCCACATGGTGAACAAAATAACCAAAAGAGTGTTCTAAAAAATAGCACCAGTACTCTCCTCCTTCAAAATTAAATTTTCTTTAAGCTTTAATGTGTCCCTTAACTGTCCATTTGATTCAATTTGACCGGTATGGTGATACAATGATGATAAAGGCTAAAACCCAGTCTCGGTACAGCTCTCATGCTGCCTCATTAGGCACATTATATGTATTTATCTATGGGATACAAATTGACCTATTCATCAGCTATGCAAGCTAATCCTTCCTAATGATCAGCTCCCTAATTAATTTCAAATAGTTTCTCCTCTGTTCTCAGATTAAGGTATAACCCACTGCTCTGGGCAAAAGATGTTAATTCTGACACAGAGAGTTTCTTACCTGTTCCCACTTAGGAAATGAATCTTAATAAATCTAAATCACCAGGTTGTTCACAGAAAACTAATACATAGAGTTTATTTAACTCGTATGAAGTGGTACCATATGTCACTGACTACTTCTCACAACTGTAGTTACTTTCTCAAGGGATGCTAGGGGCTTTCAGCCATTACTTTTGGCAATGTCCAACACTTTCAGGATTTTGGAGGCAGCTACAAAAAAGATGAAAGTAAAAAGACCTATCATTAACACCAGACTTATTAAATCATCATGTATCATAATTAAAGGTAAATCTACAGCTAGCTGCTTTAAAACCTCTATCATTTAAATGCTGGAAGGCCAGATGTATAGACATAACACGTGAGGAAGGCAGCCTGGGGTGGGATGTTTATAGAGCCTGCTCAATTTTCTTTGTCATATAACAAAATAGAGTTTACAAAGAAACAAAAATGAAGAAGGACGTGTGTAAAGTAGAATGATTTTAAAATATGTTTACTTTATATACAATTAAATTGAGGCTAAATAAAGTCAAGAAAAGTATGTTTTCCCCCCCAGTGTTAATAAAAACACACACTTGTTTTAAATCCTGCACATTATTTACAGGGAGTGAATCAATGTTTCTATTGCTCACCCTGCAGTGTTATGATCCACACTGTGTAATATGCCCAGGAAGTGTCATGTGCTCTTTGGAGGATTAGGAAATGCTGCATGTGTTTAACACTAAGTGGTGAGATGCAGGTGTGTATGTAGTGGGGTGTATGTAAAGGAAGATGACTGACTCCTCCAGTAGACTAGAAAATATATATCCATAGCTTTGGTATAGATTTTTTAATAATACTGAATCTTATAATGTATTATATAATATTAAAATATTAACATACATTTAATGTACAAAATGTCATTTAGCACTCTCTGCGGTGTGTGTGTCTAACTACAAACGTTTCTACTATTAAGCCACAGTTGCATTATGATATACATTGGAATTTGCCGTGTACGTAGGGTATGGGTTTTCAGTAGCAAACTAGATAGGGTGAGGAATTTATAATTTCCAAGAACACGACCAACTGGCTGACACACTACATAGTGCGTCTTTGTAATAGGAGCGATTCTAAATGTAGTACTGGTGAGGCTATGTGAAGCCAACCTTAGCCAGGTACAGCGCATGTTCTTCTAAAATGCTTACGCCATGAGAGCAATTAAGTCGTGGTTAAGATAAGCTTCTTTCTTAAGATTTCAGTTTCTTTAGAATCGAGTTTGGCATAAATAGTCAAACTTACTGAAAAAGTCTGGCTTACTAAATTAGCCTGCTGTGTGGAAGACCACTCAAGAACTTGTGAACTCTGAAATCTTAAATATCAAACATGTTTGATAATATCAGAGAATTTTCCCACATTTAAGTTCTGTCTTATGAGTTGCTTTCAATCAAACTCCTAACCTGAAACATTATTGCAGATTGTGAAAATATGTCCCAAAGGGCAGGCTAGGTTTACAGTGGAATTAACCGATGACCTGTTGACAGTGGGTGGGACCAATATTTTCATGTAGACAGGACGCACTTTACTCTTGCAATGTTGACAAATCAAATATTTCAAAAACATATCTTTGTAGAATAAAGCTTCATATTTCACATATACAAATAATAATCATAATACACTGTTGAATACGCTGGCATTAAATGGAGAATGAAAACAAAAAAATTAAGATATAAATAGATTCATTTTAAAATTATTACTAGCAATTTCAATATAATCAGCACTACAGGGACCCACAATATTAAGTACGTAATAAATGAGGTTAAATGGATGGATATACTGAGTTTATACTAAATGTATTCCAGTGTTGGGATGATGTTTGGAGGTATAGTTCATCCCTCCATATACAATGAATAACAAATGTTAGAAAGGTTTGATTCCAGTGTTTATAATCACATAAAAGTGGTAACTACCAAGAATATACAGTTTAAATATAATCACAAAAGCCTCATATCCTTACTGTATGTAAGTGTACATAAAAAATGGCATAACAATTCCGAGCAGACAAAGTAAAAAACAAGCTCAAGTCAAGTTACACTGAGGCAGCTTAAAGTCCTCTATCAACACATACATTTCACCAGTCCAATCATAATGAACGTTCTACATTTACTCGAGTGATTCCAAAAGCAAATATTGCCAAAATAATAGTGCCAGCCATCATGGCTGACCTCCAGGTCCATTATTTCTTCATGTTTAATACAATTTCTGAACAAAATCTCACAATACAGACAATACTGAGGCTCCAAACAACAAAGTAGTCTTTTACAGCTGGTTTCTTCATTTAAGTGTGACTGGTTTTTCTCATCCTGCCCTTCACCCATTAAATGCTGGGACTGGCTCCAGCTTCCCCCACGCAGCATGAAGCGGTTTAGAAGATGAGTAAGTGAGTGAGTGAGTGGTTTTCCTCATTAATGGCTTCCTTGTTTTTATCCTCATTCCTGCATAGACGTACAGTCTCCAACTCAAAGGACACTTCCTAACTGGAAAGCTCAAAGTTCCTGCATGAGCTTCAAACATACAGTCAACATGAGGAGAGTGAAGGGGTTCTTCTGTATTACTCCAATCTCTCTCCCTCTCTTTGTGATTCAGACGCTCAGGCTGCCAGTCATCTCCAGTCCATCCTCTTTTGACTTCTTCTTGCTAGGCTTGCTACCCAAAGCATTGGCTTCCTCAAGGGTGGAGGTAAGCGGTTCCCCCAGTGTCTCTGGCAGGAACAAGGTCAGAACCCCAATAATAAAGGCTAGGATACCCACAATAAGCTGCACCACAAAAGAGAAAAACAGAATTTTCAATAAAACATCTCAATTTTTAATTAATGACATTAATTTATTGCTTGGAGTTGTTTAGCTACTCCTTGTTACCTGGACAACTGACCTTACAAATGTTCTTTTGACTAAATGGGCACCATTTCCCACAGATACATGCTAAAGTTCTTTGTAAAGCTTTACTAGATGTACGAAGGGTGTTATACCTGCTAAAGTGCCAATACCCTATTAATCCCCAAGGCTTTACAATGGAATGGTAGATTTTCAGCAAGCTTGTATAGGGGTTAGGTGTCCACATACTTTTGGCCATACTGTGTGTTTTGTAATGTAAGTGATGTTTGAAGAGATAAACATCCAGTTAACAGGTTAAGCAGAACGTTCACTGGCCCGTTAGCTAACTTGTCAGCATAGCCCACCCCACTAGCCTCTGTAGCATGGCTGAAGTTACAACTGGAATAAATCATAGTTCATAATTGGGATTAAAGCTGCAGTGGGGAACCACCAGTACAAAGTCAGAACTCAAACTCCTGAACCCTAAACCTACATTTGTCGCCCGGTTTTCTGGGTTTGCAGTGGTTGTTCCAATTTTATTTTGCCTTTTACTGTTTCACTTCTGTGATAGCAAGGGTTATCTGTTTTTGGATTGTGTTTTTATGCTAAAACATAATTATAATAATTGTACATGTCAAATATGAAATTTGTGTTTTTAAACTTTTCATAACACTAAAGTCTTCAGTGTTTAACAGTGTTCAACACTATCCATTAAGTAGCCTCATCTAGCATGCCAATATCATAGTATTGTAGTGTTTCAAACATTTTATTGTGTTTATTCCGTGCAGATTTAGCTGAACATTACTACTCGCCCCCTGAAAGGCTGATCAAAACAGACTTGCCAGCTTCTTGTTCAAATTTTTGGATAAATGGTGCTGCGGTTACATTTTGGCACCTGTGGTGATCTTATTTTAAGCTAATGTAAACAATGATTTGTATTTACAGGAAATTATACACTAATGAAAACAGTTTTGTACACTATATTCCATTTCTGCTAATAGACCCCCCCCCCAAATCTTACACACAGCTCCTTTAAAATATAGCTGATAACCAATATAGTACCTAATGAACCTTCTTCAGTGTCAAGAAACATTTTTAATCTGAAAAACAGATTGTTGCAGTGTGGTGCGCATACCTGAGGCAGGTAGATCCAGATGTCAGCGAGGTAGACACAAAAAGGGGCCACCACACTTCCAACCCGACACATCATACTACCACTGCCCACTGCTAATGACCTGCAAAGGATAAAGGAGAAGACATTACTGTATATTTGACACTTAACATTACCCTCTATTACACATTATATATGTTTTATGATTTACAGACCTGATGATTGTGGGGTACAGCTCACATGTGTACAAATAAATCAGGCCAAAAGCAATGGCTATGGCAAACTTCCCTGTCATACTGAGGACGATGGCCAAGAACTCAATGTCCTGCAGACAGATAGAGAGAGAGGGAGGGAGAGAGAATATTAATATCACTTTCTGTCAGTCTGCAGCTCTTGTGTAAGGTTTCTGAAAGCTTTGCTGAGTATGGCTTTTTACAGAAGGCCTTGCATAGTACTTCCTAAAATGTTCACCATCACGAATGGCCTATAGTGCAAAATGGTGTACCCCAAGGCTCTGTTTTGGGGCCATTACTATTCTCCCTTTGTTTACAGTTCAGAGCACATGTTATGTGCCAAAATATTAAGTATGACTTTTATTCAGATGATATGCAGTATTATGTATTCATTGTTGGCCTACCATCTTCCATTAGCCATGTTAGCATGTTTATTAAAGCTGTGCCTCTAATATGAATCAAGAGAGAAATACCCCTTAATGTGGGTTTTAAGTCTTTTCTGCACGGTTGACTAGGCACTAGACTAACCTAGTGTATTAGAGTGAGTCAGCACTGCTGGCAGTGAGCATAAAACATGAACGTGCTTGATGCAACATGTTAAATGAGCTGCTGGTTGCACTGACATTGCTACACTGAGTGTGATATGAATAGCATCACTCTGGGCAGACAGGGTTGGTAAGGCTATGGTTTTAGTACAGTAAGTCATTAGGAAACATCAATGTTCTGTATTAAGTGTTAATAAGTCCTGCCTGGATTTCAAGATTTTTCATTCTATTTTTCCGGTAAAAAATTTTCTACAAATAAAAAAACCCTCACTCACTCGCACAGCGAACGCAGCCTTCCATTAAAACCGACACTACAGAGAATTCCATGTTTTTCAAGCTTTCTGCATGATTTAATATATGAGATGTAAACAGGCATTTCTGATTGGTTTGGTCTGAAATACTTTGTTATAGAAAAAACAGAAGTCGAGTTTCTCTAAATGCCACCTCAGTCCTGAAAGAAGCCCTAATTCTTAAGTTTAACCATTACTATCATCGTCACCCATAAAAACCCAGAAGGCATTACAGACTGACTGGTAAATAACATGGTTTTATCATTTTGGCTATATTTAGAGATTGTGAATCAACTGACGTCAAATCCCTTTTTTGACTGGTTTACTTTGGTTCCGTTATCTCACGTTTTCCATTCTGTGGAAAATTAGTAGAATCAGTGGAATTCCCTATTTAGGTACATCATGGACCATAACATGGACTATGGACCACCAAGGCCCTTTTGTACTTTGGAAGGTACATTTGCACACAACCACATGTCCGGAAGTTCATGGACGAGTGTTTCTCAGCCTCTCTCTTTCCTCAGCAGACCACCTTCACTCTGTTTTAATATCCCTCCGTTTATCTAGAATGCTGTGTCCCTTTACTTAAGGGTTTGAGAGGACAAAGTTCCTCGTTGTTTAGGAGTTCTGGTTTGGGATTAGTGTTTTGGTATCTGTCCAACAAAAACAGACATAAGTACAGAGCGCTCGAGCCTTGCACGCTAGCACATACAGGCTGGTGGAAGTAAGTAAATGAAGACATATCTGAACTAAGGGAGGGGTCATCAGACAGCATGTTAATATCACAATAATAAATCTCAGTTGGCTCTTCTTATTATACCAGGAGGATTAATGATTTTAATGGTGAATGAATGAATTAATAAATGAACAGTAACACCATGGCTATTTACAAATCCTGCCTGTATCATAAAAACACACAGGTTATTCATTTTTTGTCCAGTGAGCTTATAAAAACAAGCACAAAAATAAATACTATTAAGCAGTGAATATTCATTCATACATTCATGGAGTCACTCATTGGGCAAAAAGCAGAATACCCCCTGAACAGCCCACCAGTCCATAACAGGGAGACACATTGATATACATACATATTCACTTGTTCATTCACACCTAGGGGCAATTTATCATTCACCTGATTGCATATCTCTAAACTCAGGAAACCCACACAGAAGGACCCCAGAAGCCACCCCAGGAAATGAGCCTCAGGCCCTTCTTGCCATAAGATGAAACCATGTATTATTAATTAGTGTTGAGTCTGTCTGATCTGGGATGGTGTTGTTTTAAAGCCAGGGACCCCTGTGTGCCCCGATATATGGACTGCACTTACAGCATTCGCCTATACCTCCTATGCCGCGGGATGGGTTTTATGAAAGACTGTACGTTTGTAATCACGGATTAATACACTGTACAGTCCTGTAAACCGTTAATCTGATTTATTTATCAAGATGTCAGCAGTTGAGAAAAGCTAACTAGTTATCTGAGTGATGTACTGATTATCATTGGACTGTGTCTTTAGACCATGTCAAAATGATGCTCAGCAGTTAACAGTTACCCAGATAAAGCTTAGTTTATAGTTAACTTAGCCAGCAGATTTCTGCATCTTACTGGTTTTGCCCCTGTGCTGTAATTGTAGTTCTCCACACAGTTTAATAAGTTTTAAAAAGAAATCTGAAAATTAAATAAAATCATGTATCACGCAAATGTCTTTTTACATTTATACAAAAATGCACTTGTACCTGAGGCACTGCTATGATGAGCATGCAGGCCACTCCACTCAGCAGCAATGCAGGCGCACAGGTCATTCTTCTGCCAACCTTGTCCATTGCAATGCAGCCAATCAGGTACGAGGGCAACTCAACAGCACCTGCCAACAGCCAAAAAAAAAAACAATTCAACTTAGTATACAAACTTTGGTGATGAAACACTAAGAACTGTGCCCTTCGGATGAACTTTAGCCTCGCTAACCCACAATTTGAACATTGGGCGATGTGACATGGAGGTCTATGAGACCTGTGTATTTAAGTCTTTGTACTCTTTGTACTAAAATGCTTTTGCAAAAGTAAGTGCAGCACCAACACACATTTACAAAGCCTTCTTACCAGCAAGGAAGAGGTTGACGTACTGGTTTCCTCCCAGGTTAACAGAGCCCAGGCTGAACACATAGTAACCCAGTGAACCGATGAACCAGATTGCCCAGCAGGTAGTGCTGCGGCCGGCCATCTTCCAGCTACCAAACATATCCAGGAGGCTCAGCTTCTTCTCTGGTTCCTCTACCCTACGTTCATCGTTCTGCCTGTCCTTCAACAAAGCTTTTCCACTGTCCTCCAACAAGTCTGATACCTATATCACAAAGAGAGTAAAACATTAGCTCCGCTATACGATGCCATTGCATAGGGGTGAATACCTACATTAAATAACAGTGTAAATTTGCCCAATGCAGGAGAATTAAGCTGGCTTAAACTGGATTTAAAAACTATGATGCCTATGAATATTGCATTTCTAATATTCGCTGGACTGATATCCCAGGATTTAGGTATTTTTCATTAACTGAGCTATAACTGATCATCATGGGCACAGTAAGCCTGCTGCAGGTGAGCAGGGGTCTAGACAGGCTATTATACTTCAAGAGACCAGGAAAAACACATGCTGGAGCTAAGGCATTAAGAGCTTTAAATGTCATAAGCAAAAGCTTACAGTCAATGCAGAATTTAACAGGAAGCCAGAGTAAGCTGAACAAGACTTTCTATTCCTGGTAAGCACAATCGGGTATTGGTAAGCACAAGAGGTCGTTGCATTCTGAACTAACAAGAACAAATCAGAACAACCTGTGAGCAACACATTATGGTATACTGTTAAAAAAACCAAAACCTTAATGTAAACGGCAAAAAAACTAGTGTGAAAAAACTGAAACTTTCTGTCTGAAATATCTGTAAAAAACAGAGAAGTACTGTTTTACTAAAGCCATAAATAAAGCATAGAAACACAGTAATCATCTTTACCATAAGGAAACAAAAGGGAACTCATCTTTCCCATTGGCTCATGGTATCATCTATCTGCATTTGTTTTATTCACTCTCTTCAAGTTGTCTTCCTGTGAGACATACCTTCCACTGTGTGTATCTTTCTTAGTATATAGGGTTAATACTAGTGCAAGTTAAACTCACTAAAGTGATCTTTGGGAGTTGTTGTGTTGTAGGAATTCACCTGCTCTCTAAAGTGATCTTTGGGAGTTGTTGGATTGTAGGAATCCACCTGCTCTCTAAAGTGATCTTTGGGAGTTGCTGGATTGTAGGAATCCACCTGCTCTCTAAAGTGAACTTTGGGAGTTGTTGGATTGTAGTAATCCACCTGCTCTCTAAAGTGATCTTTGGGAGTTGTTGGATTGTAGGAATCCACCTGCTTTCTAAGGTGATATTTGGAAGTTGCTGGATTGTAGAAATCCACCTGCTTTCTAAAGTGATCTTTGGGAGTTGCTGGGTTGTAGAAATCCACCTGCTCTCTAAAGTGATCCTTTCGAGTTGTTGTGTTGTAGAAATCCACCTGCTCTCTAAAGTGATCTTTGGGAGTTGTTGTGTTGTAGGAATCCACCTGCTCTCTAAAGTGATCTTTTAGAGTTGTTGGATTGTAGGAATCCACCTGCTCTCTAAAGTGATCTTTGGGAGTTGTTGTGTTGTAGGAATCCACCTGCTCTCTAAAGTGATCTTTGGGAGTTGTTGTGTTGTAGGAATCCACCTGCTCTCTAAAGTGATCTTTGGGAGTTGCTGGATTGTAGGAATCCACCTGCTCTCTAAAGTGATCTTTGGGAGTTGTTGGGTTGTAGGAATCCACCTGCTCTCTAAAGTGATCTTTGGGAGTTGCTGGATTGTAGGAATCCACCTGCTCTCTAAAGTGATCTTTGGGAGTTGCTGGATTGTAGGAATCCACCTGCTCTGCTTTGGGGATTGTAGGAATCCACCTGCTCTCTAAAGTGATCTTTGGGAGTTGCTGGATTGTAGGAATCCACCTGCTCTCTAAAGTGATCTTTGGGAGTTGCTGGATTGTAGGAATCCACCTGCTCTCTAAAGTGATCTTTGGGAGTTGTTGGATTGTAGGAATCCACCTGCTCTCTAAAGTGATCTTTGGGAGTTGCTGGATTGTAGGAATCCACCTGCTCTCTAAAGTGATCTTTGGGAGTTGCTGGATTGTAGGAATCCACCTGCTCTCTAAAGTGATCTTTGGGAGTTGTTGTGTTGTAGGAATCCACCTGCTCTCTAAAGTGATCTTTTAGAGTTGTTGTGTTGTAGGAATCCACCTGCTCGCTAAAGTGATCTTTGGGGGTTGTCGGATTATAGAAATCCACCTGCTTAAAATAAAATGGGTTATTAGCCCTGGCCTGCTTGAGCTGGTGTATCTAAACATGAAGACTTGATAAAGCAAAAGTCACCGTATTTAATGTAGTGTAACATGATCAAAACAGCACTTTACAATCCTCCCACATGGGCTGGAAATAAAAGGAAAAATAAGGACCCTAAAACAGAGCCTTGGGGAGCACTGTGTTTGTTAAACTACCCATTTACACTATCAAACCGATAGCAGTGTTTTAGTGAGAGAAGCCACATAGACGCCAGAACGTCTTATGCAAGATCTTCAACAACTCAACTTCATCAACTTCACTCAAATCCAGCCGTATCTCAAGAGAGACATTTCCATAATCAAAGCCAACAAGGCAATCATTGACTGACCCTGTACTACGATGTTTCTGAAAGTCAGGCTGAATTAATGCTTGTTAGGCTGACTGTATGCAGAACTGTCAGGCAACATCTTTCGCTAAAACTTTAGACAGAATACTTTTGTACAGACAGTTTCCAACTATACACACTGTACATACACTTGTGTCATGATCGTCAATCTAGGGTTAGGGTTAATTTCCAACAGGTGAGTCACAGTCCAGAGGTCTGTTGTATGCTGTCTAGCCACATTAGCCCTTTAATGAACTCAGCTGTTGGGCTGCAGATGGCAAAGTATCCCATCAGCCCTCTGTGGTAAGGTGATAGTGTTGGCTGCGCTCCATGCCTCACAGTTTCATCAATGCTGTTTGGCCATGTGGCTTTGAGCGACCCAGTATAGCAGTGGAAATCAACTGAAAACAAGCTCATCCCATATCCCATATGAGATAAATAATTTGAGAGGTATTTTAAATATCATGTATGTTTAACTGATTTGATTGTCTCCCTGTCATTTGCATAACCAGTGCCGCAATTTGATATTCTGCCATGAAAGGCTGATCCCACACATTACAGAATCAACATGGATAACATGGGAAAACTCTGGTAGACACACCTGTCCACATTTGGGATTGACCTCAGGTTACAGAAGTAGCTTTCACAATTAGGTTTTGCTTAGAGGAGCCACTGTACCTGTAAAGGGGAATTTAAAATTTGCATCATAGAAAAGGAATGAATGAATAAATGGATAAATTATATCCACAAATATAATTATATGTGCATAACCCAAGGAGTGTAAACGGGAAACCTGGACCTGCCAGAGAGTTGTTAAGGTCATTTGTCAAACATCTTTTAAAAAAAATCCTGGACTAATACCATCCTTAACCGAGGACTGAGTGTAGGACTACCTTGAGTTTGGGCTCTAGGCCGTTGAAATGGGCGATGGTGTCCAAAAGCTCCTGTGCTTCCTGATGCCGTCCTTTAGCAATCAGATAGAAGGGCGTCTCGGGGAACTTCCAACAGTACAGCAGGAACGGACAGGTGGTGAGGGTCAAGATGATCTGGTAAAGCCACCAGACACGCACCAAGTACCCAACCAGCGCCACCACCATGATGCCCACTGCAAAGGCTGCGTGCACATGCATGGAAGTCCAGGTACGAACTTTGCTCCCTGTAAACTCTGTAACGTAGACAAAGACGACAACCAGATAGCCACTCGACACCTGCCAGAAAGACCAGAGAGGGGAAGAAGTGGCAGTGAGGAAGAGGGAAATCCATCAGAGCTGACACTGCTATAAATTACTTACTCATATGTGTCAACACAAATCATTTAAAATTAATGTCCTCCTTATTCATTATTCATGCCTTAAACATCATTTCCTTACACATAATTAGCATGCATGAGGACCATTTGGTTGGTCCTGGAGTCTTTCGTGTGTGGGTGATATAGGGGCTGCTTACCTCCCCAAGGTCAAGCAGTCAGTTGTCGCAGGTGGTCCACAAGCATGCAATATATGTGTAGGGAAAACCACCAAGAAATGACAGTTGCTGCACATTACTTACTGCACTCATATATGCACTCATATATGTCACTTATATGAGTGGAATAGAATTAACTAGAAAAGTGCACTTTCTGCATGGTTCCCACTTCCTGCTAGGCTGTGGCTGCTATGGGAGGAACAAGGGATGAATAAACGACACAAACAGGAGTGCAGGTCAGTATGGCTGTAGTATGTGGATTAAAGTTTGGGGATCTGCCCTGAGTGAGTACATAGAGTTTAGTGACTGTAGGATAAAGGAAACAATAGGGTTTGAATGGGGGTGAAAAAGAAACAGAAGACAGAATTAACACAAACAGACCAGCACGGGTCAGACCAACTGACCAATTGAATATGGCTTGGGGGTCTGCCTTGAGATGTGTATGAGAAACGGTCCCTGACAATCAAGCAGAAGTACAGTAGATGGGCGTGTACTCTTACATCACATTCATTCTTAAATGGGAAAGATATTTGAAATTTTTCCAAAAAACTGTAAAAAAAAACCTGTAAATAAGCACAACATTCCTGATCAGACTGAGCATTTTGGAGTTGGAACCAGTCAGTATCTCCAAAAACTGTGGGACTAGACCAAGTCCCGACCAAGTGGAGGAAGGAAAAGAAGAAGTATGCTTATGGACCACCTATGTCAACGGACTGCATGACTTTGGGAAAGTGAACATCCCCAACATCACCCCACAGACTCTAGACTCCAGGAACACCCGGGAGCAGCTGATATACTGTACAGTTTATTAAGAGAGATTTAATTCTGTGGCAGCTGCTTTTGGCTAGTCTTTCAGTTTTTAAACATCGTCAGCGGTTTATCATTTTAGTCTGAATGATCAGCTGTGTTGTTACAGGCAGCGGTACTAAGGGAGCTTTAAATGATGTTTACCGGCTACATAAAATACTAGAAGGAATGACTTGGGTTTCCCTGGTGTTGTCCATATATAGATTTGTATGGGTCATAGAGAGTGACACAGAAGTAAGTAACAAGTAATTACTTTCCTAAGCAATAAGGCTGATCTCCAGGCACTGCTTGGCTCACAGTGTGGAACTTTCTTGTAAAAGAGGCGAAAGAGAACGGAAGGAATCAAGAGCATAAGTGAATAAGTTGTGGGAGAGAAGTCAAACAGTAGCTTCCGTTAGAGTCAGAGTGCAGATTCAAATATTTATTTGAACCCATTCAATCCCACCAACTGAAATTAGGACCACCAAACAGCATGAATTATTTGGGTGGTGGGTCATTTTCAGCACTGCAGTGATCCTGACATCCTGGTGATGTGTCCTACTCATTTGTACCAGGGAAGCAAACACTAGCGTCCCATTACTATGTCAGCGTCACTGCCAGGCTGAGAATGACCCACTACCCAAATAATGCCTGCTCTGTGGTGGTCCTGTAGGGGAACATTGAAGAACATTAAGGCACACAGTGAAATGAGGCTAAATCACCTAACTGAGTGGGTAATTGTAAAACTACAAAGTGCACCAGTGCTAATTTGACCCAATGAAGACTACTTACCTACCTGTTAAATATCTATGCACCTTACACTCATTACCTCTACTCAGAATTAAGTCTTATTTATTGTACTGTCTGGAACGCTACACTTTCTGCAGTCTGTCCTGTACTGTATTATTTTTTTGTTCTCGTTTTGTTCCATGTGGCACCATTGTTCTGGAAAAAACATAATTTCATTTCACTGTGTACTTATACAGAGCTGTAATGACAATAAAAGCCACTTGACATGACTTGACTTGACTTGAGTTGGGTCTATTTGTTCACAAACATTTTTTTTTAATTTACTTGTTGACGATGCTGTGTAAGAACCAATTTCAAAATCTTTTTGTAAACAGTTTCTGAAAAAGGCATATAGCTTGTATGCCTGCCCAAGTATGAATTTTCACGTACTCAAATAGTTAGTTCAACTCACTGTTTACTCCAGAGTGCACACTGGATATTGGCTGGAGAGTCAATTTTTACCATTAAGAATTTGATAAAAAATACTACAGCAACAAAGGCTGACACACTTACCGTGGCTAGAAGGAAACGCATCACCACAAAAAAGTAGTAGTTTCCTGTAAATCCCACAGTGATGCCAAACACAAACTGGCACACGCTGGTGGCCATTAGAATGGGCCGTCGACCAACCCTGGAGATGAACAGAAAGAGTTAAGGAAATGGTTATGTTTACTGACATTCACAGTGGCATTCAAACAGTCTACTCTGTATGCCTCAAGTTCTGGTACCCTGCCTTAAAAAGCCAGATTCTATAATCTGATTGGCTGAGCCATGTAATAAAATAACTTGCAATATAGCATTAACTAAAAAACTATAGAGATTATTTCCCTGTTTTGTTGTTTGACAGCTACAGCCTACCGTAAGTAAGTACAAGGTGTCTCATAAGTTTGGAAACATCCATACAAAATATTTCAAATTGGAGGACAAGAAAGTGACAAGAGCAGCTGCAAGAGAAATTCACCGTAAATACAAAACTGTACCTCGTGTTAATGTAACCTCATTCATTCCCAAGTTTAAACAGTGATTTTGTATGGGTGTCTTCATTTAAACATTTAAGTCCTTCATCTAAATCTTTTGCAGTGTCACTCCAAAAGTGTTTTGTTGCTATCTCACACCAGCTACGTTAAACACTACTTCCTTAGTTCTACTGAGAAATCCGAAAGATATCAGAGTAAGGTATGTACATACACAGACAAACCTGACTACTGAGCAAAAATTCAATTCAATCAGACTTCTTCATATATTTTTGTGCATTCCAATCTAAAAACACAGAGTACGTGGTTTACATGACCTTTTAAATAACCAGATAATTTTGGAAATAAGTAAGTATTAAGTAATTAGGTGAAAGTAACAGTCAGTTTTATGGTAGTTCTGAAATAAGCTGCTGTACTAAAATGTATTTTTTAAAGTTCTAGCTAGGTGCATAGACTCTAAAGTGAACCAATCAAATAAGTAAGTGAGTATAGGAAAGAGAACACTCTATAATGCTCTACAGATAACACATTTAAGATGCTGTTTTGCAAGGTTCAGTGCACACAATAGATTTTTGGAGATTTTATAATACTGGCCAAAAACAAAAATATGAATTACATGTGCCATAAATTTTGCCATGCCGCTATTTATGCATTATGTTGCCTTAATATAATAAATCCAGCAAATAAGCAGGAACTGCACATCAGTGTTACAGAAGAATCTCGCTTAGAAAATCAACAAACTGTCATTTGACCAGGGGAGCACATGCATGCACATACGCCTACTTACATATAAACACTAGCATCAGCAGTTCTAGACCTTTTAATGGGACACACAGATACATACACACACATGCCACACATACCTATCAGCGAGGTCTCCGAACACCAGTGCTCCGATCAGTACCCCCAGCATAAAGGTTGGCTGCGAAAGCTTGGCCAGCCATTCCTTCTCACACACAAGGTCCCAGTCGGTTACTATGCTCTGCTTCACCTGGCTGTGGTCAAACACGTAGCCACCACATGACTCCACAGACCTGTTGCCATTAAACTCGTACTGGAGGTCAACCGGGTCAATGCGCTGCACTCTGCGACAGGGGCTGAGCTCCCACTGCTCTCCGTTGACAGTCCACACCACCACTGGCCCCTTCCCAGGATGGTAGAATGGCCAGATGTCCTCCAGAGAGGTTCCTGAGTGGTTCCCGTATAGGACACCTGTGACGTTCCACGGTGCCTCACAGAGGAATTTTGGTGTTTCCACCAAAAATACAGAGGCCAGGTAGTGAATGCCACAAGAGGTAGCCTGGAAAACAGCTGCAAAGTACAGGCAGGCCTGGAACCTAGGAGGGAAGGGGTACAGGGCTGAGTGACTTGGACAAAACATCAAATGGGATTTCTGACCAATACAGTGATCATGTAAATCATAAATATGTTCTATGAATTATACTGGGCCTGTTATTTCGGCAAATCAGTTCCCGAAAATTCACTTTTCCTTCCCCTGAAATGTGTTCAGCTGACTCTCAGGAGGATGTAATCTATTTACTGATCAGAGGATTTAGCACCAATACCAGCTCGAGTCCACACTCTCTTACATAGTAAGTTGCACCCAGATAGAAGTGTTGGATGGCAGTGCTGTTAGGAAGGAAGATAACGGTTACCAGGAATAATAAATGATGATATATTTAGACTGATATGGGCCATATTTATTGAGCTACACATAAAGTAGTAGTGTCTCTCAGTATGGTGTCTGGGCGCCCGACTAATGTTGCTAATGCAACATGTCAGGCATCTCGGTATGGAGTTGTAGAGATTCCTAATGGTGTCCTGTGATAATCCATCCTATGACCACCATTGCAGTCATTGGTGACGTTGTGGTCTTAAGGGCCGTCGTTGTAGTGATCTATATACATGTTGTCCTGTATGTATGTCTCACACTGTCCAACCTACCCTCCAGTTGCTTCCTTCTAGCTTCTGGGTGCAGGTGTGTATATATGTATATATGTATATACACACATTTGTATTAACTTAGTAAATCAAATGAGTAAATCAACAACATGCAATTAACTGTAACCGTCCAGCTAAACGCACATGAACGCAGGGGTTCCTTCAGTAAGTGTTAATCCAGCACTGGAGCTTTATTATTTAGCTAAAGCTAATTAAAAGTCTCAGCAAATCTTCATGTAGCAGATCCTTGTGAGCAGCAGCCGGGTGTCTGAGCTTGTTGACCTCTCCTGGAGTAACTCCTGCTCATCCGCTCCACTACCTGCAGTCACAGCACACGAACGTACCTTCTGAAGTGCCCGAGCTCGTCAAACAGCCGCTCCACGCCGGTGCTCATTTTGGTGTGAGTGAAGGGCTGTACAGTCAGGAGCTGGCCTGCCTAAAATGATCCACCACTTGCCAAGTCTTAAGTGTGGATATTGATGACGCGTTCATTGGATCGGCGTAGAAGGGGCGGTTACTGCAGAGAACCTTCCTCTCTGAGAACAGAGAACCCTCCTCGTGCTGACGGGAGCACGATCTCCTATCGCCCACCGCTCTCGGTGTCCCGCGCGGACTTTCGTCATTAAAGTATTTCCCGGGCGATCCCCATGTGAAACCCGGCACGGTACACCGTGATGTAGAGCAGAGAGAGCCAGCGTGCTGCTGTGAAGGTGGAAACGAGGATTTCAGTCCAGTCCACTGTGATATAAGGTCCTTATTCTCTTCGTGCCTGGGCTTTTGGTCGTGCTGTTAGCTCTTCTCATGGCTGGTATTCATCAGTGCTTATTTTAGATCAGTCCTTCTCACTCTGGCCTAGGAGTACTCCTATTTCAGACCAGTGCTTCTCAATGCTGGTAGCAGAGTACCCTCATATCACACCTGTCTATCCCAGTCATGGTTCCACAGTACTCATTATTGTAATTACTCATATATTTATAAGCACCAAAACCAGTTCTTCTATTGTTGATGTTAACCTGGTAAGAGTAGAACACTCTTGATGGTTTATAGAACCATATACATCACATTCTGTTCCCCCAGTTCGCTCTTTTTCTAAACCAGATCTTGCTGCTGTGTTATTCTTTATTTCAGGACAGTCTTTCCCAACCCTGGTCCCAGAGGATGACTTATCTTAGGCCAGTCTTTCCCAGGCCAGGTCCTCTTCCCAAAATATTCTGCTTTTTAAACCAGTTTTTCTCAATTCTTCTCCCAAGCACACAATTTCTTAAGCCAGTCTTTCATAATCCTGGTCCCAAAGTACCCTGTAAAAAGTGATTCTGACTTAAAGCAAATTATACTTAAATTTTATTTTTAAAAACGCAAATAATAAAAATACTTTCATGCTGTTTTTTAAAATATTTTTATGCTTTTGAGCATATAGTTTGCATTACAAACTGGACTGAACGAGCGCATCAAAATTGAGCAAATCAATATAGAAGCTGTGATTGGTTGAAATGGGCAGAGACATGCAGCAAACCGTGCACTGTTAGTTGTGTACTTGGTATAGGGTAAATAACGTTAAATACTTCTACACCTAAAACTTTAGTATATCAGAGGCTCATTTTTGCATGTTAAATAACTTTAGAAGAGTGTAATTCTTGTATTGCATCCATGGAAAAGCCATGCTGGCTAATTGATTTGCCTTTCTAATGGTTAGCTAGCTAGTCTACTTTAGCTCACGTTTGACTTTGGCTTTTTGGTACTCATACAGCTAAACTCTTCTCGGAACAAACCTAGCGAGCAAACTGGATGTGTGGATAAGGCAGTTTTGTTAGTGGGCTAAATAGTTAAAACTAAAAAACGTATTATTATAAAGTATTTATTAATAGACATGATAACAGAGTATAACTTTTCAAGCACTATTATTTTCACTGACGTGTGTTTATGCTCTGTTCATGTCAAGTAACAACTGTTGACTACTCTGACTTGAGATATTTTTTGATCTCAATAAATGCAGATGTTGTTTGAAGTCTGAGAACAAATTTATTCGAGTGGTAAGTAAGGGGACCTATGTATAAAGAAATACAAAAGTAAAATAATTAAGGCAACAGTTTTCATGGATCTTTTGTAAATACCTGAGTAGATTTAACTTAAATATGCTGAGTTAATGGGAAGAAAAAACTTTGGTTTTTAGTTTTACTGTCATAATTTATTAATGTATATTTAAAGTGGCTTAGATAAGTTACATTTAGTTAAAACAAAAACAGCAACAAGAAAGATAATGAAATCAAACAGTTGCCTTATTTTTTTTATTTTATTTCTAGGCCTAAGTTTTTACAGTGTACATCTTATTTTAAACCTGTCTTTCCCAATACTGATCTCAGAACTTTATTTTTGACAGTTTTTCCCAAAGCTGGTCCCAAGCACACCATATTTTATGGTGTTTTTTTATGGTCTTTTTCCAATCCGTGTCCCAAAGTATCCCTTATTTTAAACTGTTCTTTCCCAAACCTAGTTCCAGAGCACTCTTTATTTAAAGTCTTTTCAATTCCTTCTCCCAGAGCGTGACTTATTTTAGACCAGTTTTTTCCAATCCTGGTCCACAGCCTGCCATATTTTCTGCCAGTCTTTCTCAATCCTGGTCCTGGAGCATTCCTTATTTTAGACCAGTCTTTCCCAACCCTGTTGCCAGAACACACCATATGTTAGACCATTATTTTTTCCCATAATGCGTATTTTAACCCACTTAATTCAAGTTATCACCTAATTAAAACTCCCTGTTTGGTTAAAAGGCGCATGACTCCCTATGCTCTTTATAGGCTCTTATTTAATTACACTAATCTGGAAATATTACTGTACTCAAATAATCCACCATAAAGAGACATTAGGGATTAATTCTTACCCTGCCCACACTCTATTAATGATCATTGTAGTCTTTTGATGGATCACAGTTTACTCTGTTAGGGGTTCTTTGTCAGAGTGTCTTTGATCAGTCTAATTTCATCAGGAAATGGAACACTGACAGCAACAGGAACAAATGTGAAAATACAATCAGAACATTCGTAGTCAATTGTTTGTGAGTGGTTACACCCTCTTATCAGTTCTCACATGGTACTAATCAGACACAAATCAGAGAGCTAACTGCCATGTTCTTTACTCCTCACATGCCCAAATTGATACATATTCCAGTTTGCTCTCTTTCTAGAAAAGAGGATAGAAATGGGAGGTAGAAAGGATTTTGTAAGGGTTTCATCACATGGACATATGCAAATGTGCTTTGTCACAAGAAAGTCATGTTACATGTTTTGGAGCTAGAGGTCACTAGTGTGTGGTACATGCATCTTTTTAGAAAATTCATTTGCATGCTTGCATGCATCAGAAAAGCAGAGACAGAGCTATTCCACCAGCAGTTTTATCTCCATACATTGTCTCTCATGACAGAAAGGTGCCAAAACTAAACCTATCACCTACATTGTGCGACACCAATATAGGACAATGTCAGCAACAGATGATCACATAGGTGTCAATGGCAAGACCTCTGTTTTTCCTGTGCAGAGAAAGACGACAATAATCCACTTCTGTACTCTAACAAGAAAACCTCATGGATGTGGTGATTATGCCAAATGATGGGCTCCTGGGATCCAACTCGCACTTAATGGGTAGAAGTATAAAGGGGCTTGAAAAAAATTCAAAGGTTTTGGCTATGGCTTTCTATGGTTCTTTATGAAGCTTTAATGAAAGCTGGACAATAAACAAGCAAGACATGAGAAGTATAGATGCCTTTACACTTTGGTGTTGGCGAAAACTTTGAAATAGTCTTTCAGAGCCCCAAAGAGCTAAACAGTGGACAGGATAACCTGCAGAAACACTGTCCATTGATTGGCGGGACACAGAAATGACTTGACTGCAACTATAATAATGGATGGATTTGGATGTGAGGGATTTCAGTTCAATTCAATTCAATCCAATCAACTTTGTCATTATACCAATACAGGGTTGTCTAGTATAACGAAACACAGTCAGGCTACTTCTTCAGTGCAGTGATCAAAGATCAAAGTATATGAATAGTAGTACAGTCCAAAGACAAATAGGCAAATTAACACTATGTGCATAAACAGTAACAGTAAGACGCGTGTAAGTGTGAGAATGTGAATACTAGAACTGGGGTTCATTTAGCATATGCAGGAGGCAAAAACAGCTTAGTGTAAGTGTACATGTAGGAAATGATCTTAAAATTATTTTCCTAATTTTAGAGAAATCAGCATGTGTCATTCCAGTACACTTCCAGTATCTCTATGTACAATGCTTTGAGCGAAAAGGAGACAGAAGGCATGGATATGCAGTAAAGAAGTATGAAGAGGCTTGACATTACATTAATAAAAGAGGGCATATTAGTCTCAGCTTTATTCCATTAGACACTAATTAAGAGGCTACTTACCTTAACGCAGTAATTCAGCCCTAAAGTGAACAGGAGGAGAAGACCTGTGTGAGTTAAACCAATGAAACAGCATTAAAATCAAGTATCTGACTTATTTAAACAGATTTTAGGCATCCACAGACAACCATTGTTTACTGGGAAGTTGCTGACAGTCGTGCTGTAGACTGATTGTATTTCAGTTATTTAGCAGCCACATATTAACACTGCAGGCTATCCTTCACATGCTAAACAACAAATATGAGAACTGGGAATAGTATAAACTGGGTAAGGACAATAATAATAATCCTCTACTTAGCAGATAAAAATAAACAGAGTCTCTGTAATGACAGAAAATCAAAAGTTAAAAAAAATAAAGAAAAAAGTATATATTTTTATTTTCTGACTTAAACAATTGCAACACAAATCAAGTCATATTTAGGAGGAGGGGAGCAGCATTAATCCCCAGTGTTTAATAAATAAAAGCATGTTTGCACTAAACTGAACTAATTACAAAAAAAATCTAAAAGCCACCCAGTAAAAATGTACTAATGAAAACCAAACTGAAAAAAATAGTTGTTCTTTTTTTTCCCAAGAGATATTGAACATTCATGCGCTCACTGGACAAAAAAAAGAGTCCCCTTGCTTGTTTAAGGTTGTAGTCGCTTCAGGCTCCTGCAGATGGCGCTGCATGAGGATGACAAGGCCATATGTATGAAAAATGTAATGACTGGCTGCATTTGGTCATGCCAAAGGTCGTGTGAAGGAAGTAGCTAAATCTGCAGGTGTATGGAAGTGTATGGTCATACGGGTCTACCAGCAATGGCTAAAATCCCAGTCTACACAAAATTTTCCTCAGAATTGTGCCAGAAAAGGCATCCATCAAATCTGGACCAACTGACCATTTCTTTGATGTGTGTCTGAACATTGATGTGGCTTATGTCAGAAACTTGTCCAGTTCATGCCAAATACAGTCACAGCTGTTATTGGTGCTCGTGGAGGTATTACACGCTGTTAGGTACATTTCGGTCACAGAGGCCACATGAAATTATTACTACTAATTCTACTTTCTATTTCTACTTATTAATCTACTAATTTATTTTTTATCTTTACATGACACAGATATGATGCTTTCAGAGATGTGTGGACACTCAAATTTTATCTGAGACACTTCAGTATCTAGTCCTAGAATGTAAAGTGGACCATTAGTGTCTATGTAACTCTTTCTGTGCCCCTGTTCCCCATACAGAAAGCAATACACATGTTTATCAAATTAGTTTGAAAGTTGATCCTAAAACATAAACATAAAAGGACAATGTAGGGTATATGTATAACATGTTGTTTTACTCAAGGGGTCCCACAGGGTTCAGTACTCAGACCTCTGCTCTTTGTTCCCATATATCATATGAGGTTTTAAACAGGAGTTTAATTTCTACATGGATAAATCCATGTCTTTCTCAGTCAGAAATAAAGTTCTATCAGCAGTAAATCTGTTCAAATATACACCACAGATAGAATCTTGTTCATCTGAAATAAAGCTCAGGGTGAAACATAACTTTGCGAAGACTGAACTCCTTCTCATTGGCTCTAAATCAGCTCTCAACAAAAGTTGCTCTGTAACTCTTTCATTTGAAGATATATGTGTCTCTCCTGCAGGTTGGACAGCTTGTGTTGACATGAGTGTTTTAGTTTAAGGTCCCCACCAGCTCGATTTTTAAAACTTATTTTTATATATATTTTATATATAAATTATTATTATTATTTTATGTGACCTGTGCAATACAGCCAAAATCTGACCAGTGTCTCTTGTATGTGCTTTCATCTTTAGCTGCTTGGATTATTGTAATTTCCTCCTTGCCATCAGCTTTTCCTCCCTTCACAAGCTTCCTATCCAGAAATCTGTTGCTGGTCTTCTCACTCATGCTTACCCTCACAAACACATTGCACCTGTTCACATTCCACTGGCTTTCTCTAAAGTACTAAATTCACTTCAAAGTTCCTGCGCTCACTTATAAAGCCTGTATCAACCTGGCTCTGACTCGTCCTCAGCTGATTTACTAACCATTATTCCATCCAGCCTACATAGTCTTGGCAAACATTTACTATATTTACTGCTTGTCTCTGGAACTCTCATTCACCACAAGTGTGGAAGTCTAATTCCCTTTTCACGTTTAAATCAAATCTCCATCTTTTCTCTATAGCCTATGACACACCACCAAACTAATTTTACCCTTAACCTTTAAACTTAAAAGATTCCCAATATTATTGAGTCTGGGGATGGGATTGTACTCTGAATTTAGGTTAAGGTTAGTGTTAGTGACTCAGGTTTAGGTTAGGGAACATTACAGTGAATATGAGTTAAATGCAAGGTGGGCTGTTAAATACAGTGGGCTGTTCAAATATAGTGTTTTTGAAAAGCACCATCTCCATGTATTATTACATACGGTATAGAAATAAAATGGCATTATTACATATAAAAATACATGGCCTGTGTTTTTCCTCCATATGGGATGTACTGCCATCACCATCTCATGTTAACATTGTGGGAGAAAGTGAGTAACTTGTTTTTTTTATAAACAATGTACATACATACTATACAATGTGTGTAAAGGTCTGTAACAGAAGAGTACAACTAACTGGTCTTTAATTCGTTTTGCTGGTGATAGGGCTGTACCCGACTCAGAATTTTGTCAGTCGAATCGGATTCGCCCGTCCTGGTCGAAGATTCGACTATTCGTTCACGGTTTATTCTCCATGTAGACGATCTAGTAATCAGTAAATCAGTTTGCATACGTTTCCGATCTGATGTCCTCCTCATTAAGAAAGTCAGCGGAGTCACATGAACATATTCCTAACAGCTTCTTCAGTTTTTCCCTCACCGCTAACAGCCGTTATGTCCAAATTCGGTTTCATTTGTGCGGATTCTCTTCTTCTAAAGCTCCTCCAGACTTTCTCCGAGACATCGCTTGTCCCGTGTTTCTCAGCTTCCCTCAGCAGTGAACCGCCAGCGCACGTCGTCACGTGGATTACATTATTTAGCAAGGATACGTCACAGCCCAGCTAGAACTTAAACATACATTTATTATTCCCTTTTTAATAATTATTAAAATGTCTTTTTACAGTCTTAAAGTTCTTGTGCATTTTTGTAAGCTTAGCATTTTTGTAGTCTTATAGATGAAAAAAGAGGTCACTGTTGTCAGTCAACTGAAAGGGTCTCAGTCGACTTAAAGGGTCGCCACTGATGATTGGAATCGTCGACTTTTAGAGGGCAGCCCTAGCTGGTGATTCTTCAGCTGAGTGTTATTGCAGCTCTAATTACAGCCACCTGGTTCTTAGGCTCACAGAAGGCTTGCTGATCTGAATCGGTGTGTTAAATTAGGAATGTGTAAATAATTTAAAAACTCTCCAATATAAGAGAATACACAGGCATGCACTGTACAAGAGTTTTGGGCTTCTTTGGCCAAACTAAATGTCAGCAGACATGTAGTGACGGTTGTTGGCAAATTACCCTATTTTGAAATATTAATGATGGTTCAAATATTTTTCCTGCAAGCACATGTACTTCAGTTCAAGAAGGGCACTTTAGAGAGCTGATGAGGTAGATCAGATGTTTTAGAATGGAGAACAGCAAGAAGGTACACAGGGAGGGAGGGCTCCCACCAGAGCTAGTGTTGAGAACCTGGTGTATCTCTGTCTTATGTTTATCCTAAGTTTAATCAGCTCACTTGAAGACTAAATGCAAGTGCTCTTTTACCTAGTACTGATTAGAACTGATAGGCTTAAGGGGTTTTGTTTCACTTTGAAGTATCATTTTGTGATGATCTTCCTCACTTAGAGTGCTGCAAAAGGCACATCATTAGTTATCCTAGGTTTTAATCCACTTTCTTGGAGAGGGTTTTCATATGACTTCAAAGCATAGTGTAGTTATTTATCCAGGAAGAGATTGGAACTTTATGTGGTCTGACTCAACCACAGAGCTAAAAAAATTGCTCAATTACATCTGTATAATCAACTTTCCTGGAAGGTTTATGCTTAAGCTGTTATGACATAGATTAATGAATGCTTCACACGTGGTGAAGTCCCTCACTTAGACTGCCTGAAATGATCTGAGTAATATTGCACAGTTATTTACCTTGTTTTGTTCATTATGCTGTTTATATTTCCCACTATTGAGCCCCATAAATTGCCCAAATGAATGAAATGTAAATAATCTTGCTTTACTATTGGTAAGAAAGCAATATTTAGATTGTGCTGACTCTACATTATTAGGGTTTTAACCATATACTTCTAATAAAAAATAAACTGCATGGCATCAGTAGCTTTAGTCGAAGCAGTGGTTTTCAACTCCAAGATCGGGGACCCACTGCACTGTACAGCTTCAGGTATTCTTTGGCCTGGACACACTAGGTTCAACTCATGAGGTGATTGTTACGCTCTTAACACATTTATAATATGAGATGTAAACTTGTGAAGACTTTTAACGTTTAACTAACCTTAACATGAAATAACAAAACCCACTGACATTCATCATATCCACAAAGGGGCGGGTTTTATTCCATCCACCTCGCTTAACTAAGTTATTGTTTGCTAAAGACTGAAACCAACTGATTGAACAGGTAGAAGCTAGTGTGCTGATTGTAATGAAAGCCTAGCCAGTACATGACTAGCAAACTCAGTTTTACACATCATGTTTTTCTAAAACGAGAATTGGTCGGTGCCAATTCTTAATGTTCCACAGACTTTTGGACACATTTATTTCAGAACAGTGGAGTGTAACTGTTTACCTTGTGGCCATGAGGGACTGGGATGCAGATTTACTTCGTGGTGTAAAATGCAGGGGTGTGGCTAAATAAGGCTCTGCCCATCAACATGAAAATGTTGTACAATTATTTCATTAAAAATGAATAAATTTGTCTGCCTTGTGATGGACTGGCAGCCTATCCAGGGTGTTTCCTGCCTTTTGCCCATTGTGCACTGGGATAGGCTCCATCATCCCCTGCACGCTAGAAAAATAAAGCGACTTAGAGGATGAGTAAATTTTAATTATTTAAATACATAATAAAACTCAGAATGTTATAAAAACAAAAATTACGGGACCTATTATTCCCTGCCAACAATAGAAAGTACCCAATAACTGTAATTTTATTTATTTTAAACTTTTTAAATTACCATCTTACTTAATGCCATCAGTTTAAACAGATCATAACATGACCCGTGTCAACAAGGATTATGGGGGCCGTGGTTTGAACTAGTTTGGCGGAATGGTCCTTATCCATTAAAGCCCATTGGTTCATATAGGACAGGTTTTATTTTTTAGGAGTGAAGTGCATAGAGACTGTTCACAGACCTGATCTGAGGCAACACCCTCCATAATCATAGTCTTACTCTGAATCTGCTCCCGCCTGACTTCCAGAGGAAAAAGCAGGAGTAAGGCTTTATCAGTCTTTACTTACACAAAAGTTCAGAGCCTTCACCTGGTATGTCCAGCTGCTGAGTTCACACTCACCAAGGCTTCCTGATATGGGTGGTCAGAGTTCACAACGCATATGCCTAGAAGTGCAGTGGGAAACAGAAAGATTCTGCTTACCGAGGAGAGGACTATTAGCACACTAATGTTATCATTGACTGAAATAGCTTCCATTAAGGCTGAAACCATTATTGATCGTTACATTATAGTCGTTATTTACACTTAATAACTTAAAAGCAATTAATTATCAGTATGTAGAAATGAAGGCTCTAGCACAAGTTTGGCCAGGAGGACTCCAATGCTACGTCACTCATTCATTCATTCCTCTGGCCAATTGCAGTGCACCACCTGGCTTTAAAAGGATTCAATTTACAACTACGACATTTCTACATTCTCCTCTTTCCTCCCCCCCACCACCAGGGTCCGAACGCTTTAGGACCTGGGCCCCAAGTCTATCCAGGTAGGATCCGGACATGAAACACATGTTAATGCAGCGCTTACACAGACTTTTATACTTCCAGGGTTTTTACAAACTCAAGAAGAGGATGTGTGTTATTAATGCACTGACAAGTTCTAATTAAGTTCACTTGAGGCTTCAGCTTTGACATCAAAGCAGTAACAGGAGCAAACAAATCATAAACAACCAAGGGTCTGTGGGAATTTGAACTTCCAATGCATCCCAAGGGTGTTTAGAAACCTTTGTAAGGTAAGGGTCTCTGTTTGCACCAGTGTTTGTTAAAACATCAAAGGATATGTCATCAATGTCACGAGAGGGAACTGCACAGTGATAGTAAACAGTAGTACCAAGATGGCGGAGCATAGAGATTACCTGTGATCATTTGGGATGTTATTATAGATACATCCAGAAAAGCAAGTATACTTAAGCTACTGGAGAGAAGAAGACATAGAGGAGGTTCCTCGGCAGACCACCAGGTGTCCCCATTGTTGCCTTCTCTGTTCTCAACAACAGACATTCCCACAAATGTCACCACAGCTTATAAACCATGCATTTGGACTTCCTCCAAGTCAAACTCATCAAAACATTACTTTATGACCCCGGCTTGGTATACAGGGGCACAGCCATGTTAGAAAAGGTCTTCCATAAAAGATATAATGTCTCAAGTGTCTTTGTTTGCTGTAGCATTGACATTACCCTTTCTGGAACTAAGGGGCTGAGTCCAAACCCTGAAAACCTGTACTGGTAGAGTCCAGTACAGTCCAGTCTAGCTACTGCACCATTCCAGCCAATGCTTGCCATTGCACATAGTGGCTTGGGTGCAACCGCTCAGACAAGAATACCTTGATGCATAGTGTTTGTGCTGATGCTGCTTCTAGAGGCAGTGTTGAAGAGGATAAAAGATTTTTACACTTGAAACGCTTCAACCCTGCTCTGTTTGCATGGTCTACCACTACCTAGCTGAGCTGCTGTTGCTCCTAGGTGTTTCCATTTTACAATAATAGCACTTAGGGTTGACAATTTCACAAACCTTTGGCAAAGCAGTGATAGGCTGTAAGGAAATAAATATAATTAGTTACTATACATAAGTAGTTTTTCGTGTTTCGGTACTTTACTTAAGTATTTCCATTTTGGATGGTTTTCATCTTTAACTCCACAACATAAAGTCTAATATCTTACTTTTACTCCACTACATTATCTGAAATCTGTCAAAATCTTTCAAAATGAAACAAGCTTTTTCATGGATTCTTAAAATCTATGGAAATGACCATTTCTGGCCTGGATCACATCAGGGACCACCTGGAGGAAAACAGGTAAAGCAGAATAGAACTCCTGTTCTCCTTCAGTGTCCAGTGCTTATGATAATTTGAATAAACATCAGTGTCAGATTAATGAATTACCTTCTATTAAAGACTGGTGGACTAAGAGACACTAGAGACTCTTCACCTAAACTGAGCCGATTAAGAATCTTGTTCCAGAAATGATAATAGGACATTAGAGCCATAATAAATCATGCTACTGTTACTCTCCATAGTACATGTGAAGGTAAATACTTTAGTACTTTTGTTCCAGTGGGCGTCTAAAGGGAGGAACCTCTACTGACACTGGAGGAGTATGTTGCCCTGGGTATTTCTACTTTAACTCAAGTACATGGTTTGTGTACTTTGTCCAGCACTGGGAAAAAGTAGTAACACCTGAACTCATTAGGAGATATGTGCATATACATCTGGTGATATAATGTGTACTTAATGTGATGATGATGCATATTTACCCCATATGTAACTACACTGAGAGAAACATTACAGAAGGGGCATGGACGAATCATGTTCACTAGATCTGCTGGATCAGCAGTTAAAGGCTGAAGAATGAGGAGAATCACTTACACATTTTGACACTCAAATCATTTTAAAAAATGCAAGGGGTTTGAAACGATGAAGTTGCAGGATGCAGATTCCCTTTTACTGACCAATAGGGCCGCAATAAGGGCAGGTGCATCTTGTAAGACTGATTTATGGCTCACCTTCACTGAACTGTACATTGCAGCAGGTCCATTTATAGATCTCACCAGGAAAGACATAATTCATACACTCATACGCTCCATACCACAGGACACTTCGGGTAACGTGATCTGGGGACATGTGTTTCCAGATGACATGATGAGACCAGGCGTGTGGATATGTGAGATCATGTGTGGCTTTCACATGGACAGGGTAGTCACTTGTTTACGCCAGGCTACTAATGCAGTTTATAAGGTACGTTCAGTTCATTACTGGTAAACAAACAGTCATAGTTCTGATTTTGTGAATTTATTCTCTAATTTATTCTCTCAGTGTTTTCTGGCTCCAAAACTATATGTTGAAAAATATGCTGATGACACATCTGTTTGTAAAGCACTTAGTACTAATAGATGTATATACTGTAATTCCTCGTTTTGGCACCTGTACTGAGATTGACGTTTCCTCTCTCTAGGGATGAGCACTGGGTTGGGATTTCCAGGTAGTGCACTTGTGCAGGGTTTAACTCGATATTCTTCTCTCTAGGTTTTAGCACTGGCTGTTCAGGCAGCATCTGAGCTCAAGGCAAGGCTTAGACTCTAAACCTTCTCTGCTGGAACACTAAGCACGGTTGTAAGTAGCTCTGGATAAGAGTTTCTGCTAAATGCCTTAAATGTAAATAAAAAAGATTATGAAGGCAGCAGTACATTTAATACAATTCAAAGTTTTTAGGGTTAAAATATTACCCAGCTTTTCTAAATTGATTGCCTCTAGAATCTTCTCTCCACACACACACACACACACACACACACACACACACACACACACACACACACACACACACACACACCCGCATGCACGCACGCACTCACAAGAATGATAAACTAGTATGTCTTGGGCCTGCTGTCTTTAGCTAGCACTTTACCACAAACTGTAAAGCTTTAGTCTATTATTTCACTCTACTGGTCCACCTTGTAGATGTACAGTAAGAGACGATAGTTCACCTGTTGTTGCAGGTGTCAGGCTCTAGTCTTTCATTAGTATTCACAGGAAACTGCCCACAGGACGCTGTTGGCTGGATAGTTCTGGTTGGTGGACAATTCTCAGTCCAGCAGTGACACTGAGGTGTCCAGCAGCACTACTGTGTCTTATCCACTCCCACCAGCACAACACAAACTAACACACCACCACCATGTCTGTGTCACTGCAGTGACAAACAAAAACAAAGTGTTATACCAACCAGAATATGTTTTATGCTTTAGATGTTTTTGCTTTGATGACAGATTTGCACACTCTTGGCATCAGTCAATCAGCTTCCTGAGGCTTTCAGGGTTGATCTTTCAGTGGTCTTCAAGGAGTTCCCAGAGTGCTGATTGCTGAGTTGGCTACATTTCCTGCACTCTGTGGACCAACCTAGTTTGGATTGGATGACTTTGGAGGCCAGATCATCTGATGCAGTCAAATAGCTCTTAACTAGCTTTGAGGTGTGTCATTTAGTCATTGTCCAGTTGAAAAACTGATGATCGTCTCAGTAAGTGCAAACCAGATGGGATGGCATGCCGCTGCAGAATGCTGTATTAGCCTTACTGGTTAAACGAACCCCCACACCCTCAAACCTCCTCCTCCAGGCTTCACGGTGGGAACCATACATATAGAAACCCTCCGCTCACCTTTTCTGCCCCTAACAAAGTGAAGTCATTGGGTGTGGAACCAATTATCTTAATTTTTAACCAAATCTTCTTTATAATGTTTTGTGGATCAAACAGGTCTCTTCCTATTCGACCATGAGAACCTGATTCACACAGTCAGCTGTACACAGCTGATGTTCAGATGTGCCAGTTATTTGAACTCTGTGAAGCAGTTATGTGGGCTGTAATCTGAGCTCCTGTTAATTTGTGGTTTCTAAGACTGGTGACTAATCATCTGCAGTAGAGGTAATTCTTGGTCTTCCTCTCCTGGGACGGTCCTCATGAGAGCCAGTTTCATCTTAGTGCCTGGTGGTTTTCACAACTGCACTTGAGGACACATTTATAATTGACAGTTTGATAGTTTACAGTTTTCCAGATTGACTGACCTTCAAACCCATAAGAAGGCAAACAAATCCACACATCACCTCTTGACAAGGAACAGCTATTACCAGAAACCATTTCAGGCCACGACTTTAAGGTAATTGAGAGAATGCCAAAACTGTGCAAAGCTGTCTTCAAAAAAAAAGGTGTCTACTTTGAAGAATCTAAGGTATAAAATATTTTTTGGGTTGTTAAAAACTTTTTTGTTTACTGCATAATTTAATATGATGCCTTTTATATTAGTGTACAAAGTAGAAAACAAAACAAAACAAAACATTGAATGCATTTGACTATACATATATATAGTCAAATGCATTCAATGTTTTTTTTGTGTTTAGCTGATTAAAACATAATTAAAAGTAAATTAAAAAATATATCAAATTAAATTACATATATCATTAGTGTGGTCCATACTTTTGTGTTTTTTATTTAAGATTTTAAAGTCAGTTTGACCAGTTTGTTGGCATGGCTGCATATAAATAGTGTCGACTTTCATGTATAAATATTGTCTTTTCCATACAGACTTTAACTTATTGTCCACAGTGGGGCTTTAAAAGCTTACTGAATTACTGAATTACTCAGAGAATGCTTTTGATCTCCAGCAGCCGTGGTCCAGTTGTCAACAGTGGCATCATCAGAAGGATCGGCTTCAAGTCCATATATCCATTTCTCTGGAATGGAGGGTGCCCTTAAGGTCACCCACTTTAGCCTCCGACTTTATACCTATCTTTGGTTGGTCAAAAGATACAGGGTGGAAGGACGAAGAAGAAACATCTCCCAATGTTCTAGCCTCAAGGGCTAAAGCATTGCCATTCAGGACTGCTTTTTAGATATACAGTTGCAGGATGAATGAAACATGGCCTTGTCAAAGATTACAACCTGGGTATTTGTGTGTTCAGAGCAAGAATTATATCCCTAGCCAACGAGCCAACGATCTGAAAAGTGAAGCTCAAAAACACACAATTTCTCCAAGTTGAAAAACACATGTCTCTGTATCTATATTTCAGTATTATTTGACAACTTTCCAAAAAAGGAGGAAAGAAAACGAGTAAACGAGGTGGTGGCTGTTGGCTTGGGGTTTGAACACATGTTGTTAAGCTCCTACAGCAAGAGTCATAAACCTTAGGCGCTCTGACAGTTTGACCTCTGAACTGACCTGCCTGGTTATCTTAAACCTCCATGTTACATATTTCCCTTTAGTTTGACTAAAACTATAGAAACTTGAAAAGTACACATGTGGCGCAAGAGTTCATGCAGGAACTGGGTCTCCAGCAGCCAAAAGAGGGATGTCAGTTTCTCATTTTTTGTTTTTTGCAAATCCAGAAGTAAGAAAACCAAACGATGGACTTCAGATCAAAGAACCAGTTCCACTTTCAGAATCCCGGATAAAGCGTTTATCCTGAACACTCAAAGCTGTAGTATGCATGTTGTTGTTGTTGTTCCAAGGTTGTTAATATGATGACAAATTAATGTCATATGAATCTTTTATTAATTTTTTCATATAATAAAAAGCTGTAGATTTACAAACATGGCAATGGAAGGTATTTTAGAGATGTTTTATTCAATATTTTAAGTGTTAGGATCAGCAATATCTTAATACACATTAACAAATAGAGTTTATTATATATTTACAAACTACACAGCCTTTTTTAGTCATTTTAAAATCATCTACAGCTTTAATTATGATTATGGACGTTATTTATTTGGAAAGGTTCTTGCTTTCTAAGCAACTTTCTTGCAATTGTTTGCTTTCCAGGACATGAGCTAGCACAGAACTAGCATTCATCATTTATTCATTTCATTAATTTCATTAATTTATATGCAACCAACTTGATTTTATGTTATCAAGAAGTACATTTTTTTTTTAACATTTTTCTTTTTATTATTTCTATGTAAAAAAAAGTTGATATATCTGTAGTGCACAGTTTATATTTATTTGCCCAGTTGATCAGGAATCATATTTTATGTCTTTATTTTAATTGCTAACATGTCACATTCAGCAAATACACCTTAACTGGATAATTACTTTATAATTAACAAAAAACAAAAAACTAATTTTATAAGCCTGTGATTTGCCAGTGTACCAAACCATACTAATTTTATACACATTTTGTGCAATGTTGGTTGTTGGCTGTTTTCTTAGGATAACCTCAGGTTAAGGTTTTAACAAGTTAGTAAGTATTAACTTCATATAATTTAGGTGCAATTTTCACCTCTTGCCCATCCAGAGTGAGAATCATACCTCCAAAAATCCATTGTAACAAAACGTTATTGAACTTTTAACAATTTCATTGGAAGGAATTAGGTCTAACAAAGTTATGGTAATGGTTTGAACAAGGATTAAGGAAATGGCAGTGTAGCGCAGTGAGGAAGTAAATGTAATTTGTTACTGTATTGAGTAGTTTTTTTTGGTTTTTTTTTACTTCAACTTCTCTACATTTCAAACTCTAATATCTGTTTACTCCACTATATTATCACTAGACCTGTCTATGTGCGCAAATCTGAATTATGTGGGCAATAAAACGTAGCATGTAAAAATGAAAGAAACAAAGTGAGTCCACCAATCAAAATACAGTGTGCATTCTGTTTTGAGCTTATTTTGACCTGTTGGACAGAGCTTTGTGCTAGCTAAAGGAACCTGTTCCCCCTCAGTGTTCTGTGCTTATGATCATGTGAATAGACATCAGAGTCAGACTAATTAATGACTTTCTATTAAAGACTGGTGGATTGGGAGACACTAGAGTCTCTTCACCCAGACTGAGCTGATTAAGAGACTTGTTCCAGAAATGATAATAGGACATTAGAGCCATAATAAATTATGCTACTGTTACTCTCCATACTTAAGTACATTTGAAGGTAAATACTTAAGTACTTTTACTCCAGTGGAGGTGTAAAGGGAGGAACTTCTGCTGACACTGGAGGAGTATTGTACCTTAGGTATCTCTACTTGAACTCTACTACATGGTTTATGTACTTTGTCCACCACCACTAAATGACACTAAGTGACTAGATAGAGCAAGATGACACCTTGCAGAGGCATAATCCACTATACATGGTTCCTCAGGGAACCAAAACTTGTTTTTTAGCACATTTGGGCAGTTGGTATCTAGACTGGCTGATGAATGTTTCATTTTTAAGGCAGGGGTGTCTCAATTGAACTAGGGGTGTTTGGGCAGAGATTTGACTAAACTCATATGGATACTGGGAAGTAATGCAAATCGTATCATCAGGAAAGATTAAGAAAGATATGCAGTCACCTTTCAATTTATAAAGCTCTTCTTTTATGGGAAAGAGACACAGCAAAGTGAAGGCCTCTCTCATTCAAGTCTCCTGTAGTGGCCACCTCCTTACAGCCTCTGTCCAGCAGGGGGCAGTGTTGAGATATGTAAGACATTTCAGTCCATGTGGTTCATAAATAAATAAATAAATTCAAAAAGAATGTTTACTATTTCTAAACACATTACATTTACACAGCTCTAAACACTTCTAACTCTCTTTCCCAAACCAAATGAAATAGGTCAAATGAAAAAGCTTCTCTCAGTCAAATGAAAAATGCTTTTTAATGGACTTGTTGCAAGAGTTGAGTATAATTTTCCTTAATGCAGTGTCCCGAGCCTTTACAAATTCATTAATGCACGCTTTGGACCAGCATCTGAGTTATCCTTAGCAAGGCCGTTAATGAAGCTTGGGATGAAGTTTCTGTGAGACCCCTTATGATTGTGATGCATGGTTATCAGAGTGGCATGAATATATATGGCTGCATGTACAAACTTTTCCCAGCTACAATCTACCAGAGAAGCTGTGCATAAGAGCAAGCAGACAGGAGTGGAGAGTGTCCAGTATCTCTCCTAAGTTGGCATTATTTGAATTTGGATTTGCAACTCCTCAACCATGTAGCACAGAGGATTTTGAGGAACCTGCAAAGCTAATGCAGCTAAGGAATCACAGTTTGTGGTTTCTATACTGTACAGCACACAGTTGTCTATAAGAACAGAGAAGACTATACTGCAAAGCTGAAAACAGAAATGGTAAATGTTCCAAGGCCAGAATCCTGTATGTTCTTAATATTAGCTGCCTATCCCTGTAGCTCCAGTGCCAACACTTTCTTGGCTGGCTGACAATTATTGGGGCACAACTGATCCATTTTCGGATTCAGTCATAAAATTCACATATATTATTATTATTATTATTATTATTATTATTATTATTATTATAGTGTCCTGTGTTTTTTTTTTTAATGATGGTGTTGCACAGGACAAGCATTCAAATCCTAATTTTCTTCTAATAGTTTTTGTAGTCCCAGGTTTTCTAAATAGTGTTGCACTGGAACTACAGACCAGTAAACTCTCTACTGAAAACATGCCAGTTCATGCCAGTTTAAGATGGTTCCTGCAGATTTTTGCCTGCCTAGTGCTGGTTTAGTTGATCACCCAACCTGCTGGTTGACTACCATACCAGCAATGAGAGCACAGCATTATACTGAACAAAACATATTTCATATCAATCTATAGAGCTGTACACAATTTAAAGGCACATGTTGTCCCTTACACTGTGTGTTGACATCATGATGAATGGTCAAAGGGAAATGGCCCAACATTACTAGGAAAATTAAAATGACATTAATAATAAAACAAGAAAGGGAAAGTTTGTGAACGAACTTTTTAAGTTGGCTTGTAAAAGTCTTACGTTTATTGCGTTGAAACGTTTAAAAAGCTGAACTACCTTAAAAGCTGAAATACCTTAAATTAACTGCCACTTAAATTTCTTTTCCACCTTAAATTCACTCCTACCACCTTAACTTCACTGCCACCTTAAATTCCCTGCCACGTTAAATTCGCTCATACCACCTTAACTGCCACCTTAAATTCCCTGCCATGTTAAATTCACTCGTACCACCTTAACTGCCAACTTAATGTCAGTGCCACCTTAAATTCACTCCTACCACCTTAACTTCGCTTCCACCTTAAATTCCCTGGTACGTAAAATTCACTCTTAGCACCTTAACTTCATTTCCACCTTAAATTCATTGCCACCTTAAATTCACTCCTACCACCTTAACTTCGCTTCCACCTTAAATTCCCTGGTACGTAAAATTCACTCTTACCACCTTAACTTCATTTCCACCTTAAATTCATTGCCACCTTAAATTCACAAATACCACCTTAAATACATTACCACCTTAAATTCCCTGCTATGTTTAATTCACTCTTTCCTCCTTAACTTCGCTTCCACCTTAAATTCACTCATACCACCTTAAATACATTACCACATTAAATCCCATTCCACCTTAAATTCACTCCTACAACGTAAAAAATCCCTGCCACCTTAAAATAACTCCTGCCACGTTAAATTCACTCTTACCACCTTAACGGCCAACTTAATGGCAGTGCCACCTTAAATTCACTACTACCACCTTAACTTCACTTCCACCTTAAATTCCCTGGTACGGAAAATTCACTCTTACCACCTTAACTTAATTTCCACCTTAAATTCATTGCCACCTTAAATTCACTAATACCACCTTAAATACATTACCACCTTAAATTCCCTGCTATGTTTAATTCACTCTTTCCACCTTAACTTCGCTTCCACCTTAAATTCACTCATACCACCTTAAATACATTACCACTTTAAATCTTTAAAGTTGAGTGTGAAATGCGTGGTGTATGAATTGTGAGCTATGTGATGTTTGTGTGTGAAGTGTGGGGTATGCTTGGTGTACATTGTGTAAAGTGTGAGATGTGTGGTGTGTGAGGTGTAAGGTGTGAGTGGGGTGTAAACAGTGTGTGGGTTTTGTACAGTGAGGTGTGAGTGTGGTGTGTACAGTGTGTGAGGTGACAGTGGGGTGTGAACAGTGTGTGTGGTGTGAATAGGGCACGTATGTGTGGTGAGTGAAGTGTGTATAGTGTGTGGGGAGAGAGTGGGGTGTGTACAGTGTGTAAGGTGTGAGTGGGGTGTGTATAGTGTGTGGGGTTTGAGTGGAGTGTGTATAGTGTGTGAGTGAAGTGTGTGGTGTGATGGAGTATCTATAGTGTGTGGGAAGTATGTGCAGTGTGTGTGTGTGGTGTGAGTGGGGTGTGTACAGTATGTGGCGTGTGTATAGTGTGTGGGGTGTGAGTGGAGTGTGTATGGTGTGTGGGGTGTGAGTGGAGTGTGTATGGTGTGTGAGTGGAGTGTGTACAGTGTGTGGGGTGTGAGTGGGGTGTGTACAGTGTGTGAGGTGTAGTGTGTGAGGTGGGGATAGTGTGAGTGGAGTGTGTATAGTGTGTGGGGTGTGAGTGGAGTGTGTACAGTGTGTGAGGTGTGAGTGGGGTGTATATAATGTGTGAGGTGTGAGTGGGGTGTGTATAGTGTGAGTGGAGTGTGTACAGTGTGTGTGGTGTGAGTGTGGTGTGTACAGTGTGTGAGGTGAGAGTGGGGTGTGTACAGTGTGTGGGGTATGAGTGGGGTGTGTACAGTGTGTGTGGTGTGAGTGGGGTGTGTATAGTGTGTGTGGTGTGAGTGGGGTGTGTACACTGAGGAGAGAGGTGGGTGTGTACAGTGTGTGTGTGTGGTGTGAGTGGGGTGTGTACAGTATGTGGCGTGTGTATAGTGTGTGGGGTGTGAGTGGAGTGTGTATGGTGTGTGGGGTGTGAGTGGAGTGTGTATGTGTGTGGGTGTGTGTGTGTGTAGTGTGTACAGTGTGTGGGTGTGGGGTGTGTTGTGTGTGTAGTGTGTGTGGGGTGTGAGTGGAGTGTGTACAGTGTGTGGGGTGTGAGTGGGGTGTGTACAGTGTGTGGAGTGTGAGTGGAGTGTGTACAGTGTGTGTGGTGTGAGTGGGGTGTGTATAGTGTGTGGAGTGTGAGTGGAGTGTGTACAGTGTGTGTGGTGTGAGTGGGGTGTGTATAGTGTGTGTGGTGTGAGTGGTGTGTGTATAGTGTGTGGTGTGTGAGTGGGGTGTGTATAGTGTGTGGGGTGTGAGTGGGGTGTGTACAGTGTGTGTGGTGTGAGTGGGGTGTGTACAGTGTGTGTGGTGTGAGTGGGGTGTGTACAGTGTGTGGGGTGTGAGTGGTGTGTGTATAGTGTGTGGGGTGTGAGTGGAGTGTGTACAGTGTGTGGGGTGTGTGGAGTGTGATGTGGTCAGTGTGGAGTGTGTGGTGTGAGTGGAGAGTGTACAGTGTCTGATGTGAGAGTGGGGTGTGTACAGTGTGTGGGGTGTGAGTGGGGTGTGTATAATGTGTGGGGTGTGAGTGAAGTGTGTACAGTGTGTGGGGTGTGTACAGTGTGTGGGGTGTGAGTGGGGTGTGTACAGTGTGTGAGGTGTGAGTAGAGTGTGCAAAGTGTGTGGGGTATGAGTGGGGTGTGTATAGTGTGTGGGGTGTGAGTGGAGTGTGTACAGTGTGTGTGGTGTGAGTGGGGTGTGTATAGTGTGTGTGGTGTGAGTGGGGTGTGTACAGTGTGTGGGGTGTGAGTGGGGTGTGTACAGTGTGTGTGTGGTGTGTGGGGTGTGAGTGGTGTGTATAGTGTGTGTGGCGTGAGTGAAGTGTGTACAGTGTGTGAGGTGTGAGTGGGTTGTGTGCCGTGTGTGTGGTGTGAGCTGGTATAGTGTGTGGGGTGTGAGTGGAGTGTGTACAGTGTGCAAGGTGTGAGCTGGTATAGTGTGTGTGGTGTGAGTAGGGTGTGTACAGTGTGTGTGGTGTGTGAGGTGTGAGTGTGGTGTGTACAGTGTGTGAGGTGTGAGTGTGGTGTGTACAGTGTGTGTGGTGTGAGTGGGGTGTGTATAATGTGTGGGGTTTGAGAGAAGTATGTATAGTGTGTGGGGTGTGAGTGGAGTGTCTGTAGTGTGTGGGGTGAGAGTGGGGTGTGTACAGTGTGTGAGGTGTGAGTGGGGTGTGTATAGTGTGTGGGGTGTGAGTGGAGTGTGTATAGTGTGTGGGGTGTGAGTGGAGTGTGTATAGTGTGTGTGGTGTGAGTTCGGTGTGTACAGTGTGTGAGGTGAGAGTGGGGTGTGTACAGTGTGTGAGGTGTGAGTGTGGTGTGTATAGTGTGTGTGGTGTGAACAGGGTGTGTATAATGTGTGGGGTGTGAGTGGGGTGTGTACACTGTGAGGTGAGAGTGGGGTGTGTACAGTGTGTGAGGTGTGAGTGGGGTGTGTACAGTGTGTGAGGTGTGAGTGTGGTGTGTACACTGTGTGTGGTGTGAATAGGGTGTGTATAATGTGTGGGGTGTGAGTGAAGTGTGTACAGTGTGTGTGGTGTGAGTGGTGTGTGAAGTGTGTGAGGTGAGAGTGGGGTGTGTACAGTGCATGAGGTGTGAGTGTGGTGTGTACACTGTGTGTGGTGTGAATAGGGTGTGTATAATGTGTGGGGTGTGAGTGAAGCGTGTATAGTTTGTGGGGTGTTAGTGGAGTGTGTGTAGTGAGTGGGGTGTGTACAGCATGTGTGGTGTGTGTACAGTGTGTGAGAGATGTTGACAGATTCCAGGAAGGTGATGTATTATTTTGAAGTATTCTGATCATTACATTCTTGAAATTGAAGACATTTTGGAAGTGTAGCACTTAATGCCACTTGCTGTTAATGCATTTGTCAGGACAGATTGATTCATGACTGATTTTATTTATATTTAATTAAAATCTTTCAATCTTTTCAATTCAATTTTCATCAAACTTTCCAGAAAAAAAAAAAATCTGATGCAGTTCTCTTTTTTCACCAGACGCTTCTACTGCATAATTGACATATCCACTTTTCTGATTTGTGGCCCGAACATTAAACATATAAGCCCGCTGGCAGGTTTGTGTTGAAAAATTGAAAAGTTTCTGTTTTACCGGTAAAATGTGAATAAAATGTTAAAAACAGACAGCACTTCATGTTGATTAGTAGTATTAAAATAATTGAAAGACACTTTTATTTTGAAGCGTTTTCTGTGCTTCTATGGTCATTGTGCGTTTTCAGTCAAGCTTGAGTTTGGGCCTTATTTATATTTCTATTGGTTGGTTTAGTTGTTAGTTTGCCTTCTGTACTTCTGATTGGTAGGGGGGCGGGACTTGGAAAGGATGAGCAGTCATAGGAAAAGACGAGACGAGAAAGACAAGAGGAAATAGAATGGTAGATTCAGACAGATTTTGTTGACTTCACGTCGGCAAAAGTTGACTTAGGTCCACACAGACCTAGCGTATCAGTGAGTAAACCAAGTGTTGCAGGACAGCTGAGTGCCGATTGGAATAAAAACCAAAGAAATCTGGAACTGAAAAATGCCAGGTGGTTTATTATGTCCAAGTGTCAAGTACAGTGGATTAAAAAAAATAATAATAAAAATAATTAAATAGGGAAAAACCCAGAAACTAAAAGAAAAGAAAAAAAACAAATTAACTAAACAAGTGGATACAAAGATAACCAATAGGTTTTCAAACATAGCACTTCTTAAAAACAGATGCACCCACCAAGCCAAAATGGCTGCAGTCTGCTATTTAAATAGCCATTAAGATGTTGGATTAGCCCAACTACAGGTAAGTTACAGGTAAATTTAAAACTGGAAACATTCACCCTTAACCTTTCCAAAGAATCCATATAACCTGCCCCCCCCCCCCCCCCGCCCCCTGTTTAGCATGGGAAATGGAACAATCCAATTGTGATCCCACCCCCCAGACTACATATCCCAGCAGAACTTGGGGCTCGGGTCCTTCGACTTGTGGCAGGCTGCCGGCATGCTGTAACAAACAGGTAAGAAACTCCTTTAAATCCACAGTATCCATTATAAATTCTCTCTCCCCAGAACCTTCTCTCTCTCACACCTCAGGTCAAGGGCCGTCAGAGAGGCTCCGTCCATTTCTCCTCCTCCCGCACCGTTCATGGACTCATTTGTAGAGAAGACTGTGCGTACTCTGAAACCTCTGAATTCAGGTAGGTGGCTTGAAACGGCCGGTTTATTTAATTTTTATCTATATAGGGCTGCTTTTTGTGTGTTGGGGAGCCTGTTTGAGTGACCCTCTGTGTTCCCGAATGTCTTTTTTTTTTTAGAAAAATAGGCATAGGGGGTTGCTGCTGAGAATATAAATATAAGATTTTGTTTGTAATTGTTAAAATGTCTGAGCCTTTTTGGGGGACATTTTGGTCAATTGTTAAGATAACACCATGAGCCTTCAGAAAATGAGGACTAGCTTTTTGAAATAACATCTATGAGCCTCTTTGCTGGGGGACAAGTGGCTAACATCCATGTTAGCCCCCAAAAATGGAACGTTTTGTGACTTTTGTAGAGAAGTGGAGAGTTTTAATGAGTATTTGCAAGGGTAAACTTAGATAAGTGAGAAGATAAAAGGAGGAAGTATTGCTTGTGGGTGATGATAACATGCAGTGTAGGATGAGTCCGTTAGAGTATAACATACTGAGTATTTCTTTATTGATGATGAAATCATAATTAGGTGTTTAGAGAACTTTTATGGAGACAATAAATAGATAATGTGTGTAATCATATTGAATTGCATATTGGGCTGTTGCGCACTGGGTGTTAGATTCCTGCCTGTCTTCTCACCTCTTTGCAGTTTTGGTGTGTGAGATTGGGAAAGAGGAAGAAGAGATAAAGGGGGGGCCTTGACGATTGGGCAGCTTGCCATGTGCCTGACCGAATGAGGTTCCAACTGACGTCACCATGTAAGGCAAGTGCTTATTTACAAAAACTCTTTCCACTAAATATCTGCATTCATGTGTTACACGTTGTCTGCTTTAAAGGAAGAAACGTGGCAACAGACTGAGCAGTTCATTTATTGGTGGCATATTCTTCTTTGGTTGAAATTTTGTTGAGGGACTGCATATAATGAGTTATATTGTTTGGGCTAGATTTATTAAGACTTGATTTGATTTACTATACATTGGGTTTCAATTCCTTTGGAGCTGGCAAATTCCTCTAGTTTTAGTGGCTCTTGTGAAATAGTGAATTATTGAAATAAAAGGGGGGGTGGAGTAATGTAAATAGTTTTAAGAAGTTTAATTTGGTAATTAGTTTTTGAATTTCTAAAAAATTGTCTAAAAAGGACATGGTTGATTGTGATGTATTACAGAAGAATAATTTCTGTTGGTTAAAGGTATTGGTAAAGGTATCGGAGAAGTGGCATAAGTGTTGGCATGAAATTGACCAACCATATGGCCAGTAGAGGGGAACTTTTAACCCAGATGTAATTAAAATAAGGAGGGTACAATATCACATTAGAGATGAGAGGATGGCCACACAATTGAGAGGGGACAAGTGAAAACAACCATAAAAGACGAAATCCAAGTTCCAAAAGTAATAAGGAAGCAGCCAGTGTGAAACCTAAGCGTGAAACTGAGGATCAGAAGAAGGAACATGATCAGACAGAGCAAGACAAGAGACTCCCAGGAAACTTAATCAAATTTCAGGTGATGGATAGCGAGAAGAAGCAGGCACTAGTCATACAGAGTCCAGTCTCCACCAAATCAACCACTATCACAACTGCAGCCGAGTCAAGTCAGTCATCCCCCCCCCAGCCATCGCTGGTGGTACCAGTTATGTCTTATCCACAACCAATCCACAACCAATCTTGGGTCAGGTGCAGGACCTGGAAAGAAAGAGGTCACGGAAATGAAAAATGATTTTCATTTCAAATTTCCAAACCGTCCTTAGAAGAATGCTGTACTTGTGGACCGTTCTCGTGAGCGCAACTTGCCAGGAGGAAACTTCAGAGGAAAAATTAAGAGGACCGGTGGACCGGTGAATCCTTGCAGGGGCCAAGAGAGAACCTGAGAGGGGGGTGTCAGGTGGGAGCATCAGGGGACGAAGAGAGATCCAACAATCGAGGTGAAAATAAATAATCAATCATTGGAAGTGATGGCGGATAGCGGAGCTGCTTTCACCTGTATTTGGCCTGAAGATGCTATACAGCTCCCCATGTCTGGTTAATGGAACTAGGACGATCGGGTTTGAGGGGAGTGAAACAGCTGGTTCCTCTAACTAAAATCCAGTTGCTCTGCTATAAAAATCTGATAACTACAATAGCCATAGTGGTATCAGAACATACACCTATTGCACTCTTGAGAAGAGATGCTTTGTGCAGATTGAACCGTACAATAAAGTACACACTGGACGGCTGCCTGGTGGAAGTGCCAGATGATATTGCTCACTAATTCTTGATGACAACAGAGAGTGAAGCTGCTGAAGTATTTTGGATGTGGAAATCTGAGTGAATTTCTGGAACCAGCCAAGATGTGGGAGAAGTTTATTGTGGCAAATATGCCCCCATGCGAAGCTTCCAGAGTATCCATTTGAAGTGCACAAGTCCTGAATAAAGCTGTTACAGATACTGCAGAAAAGGGGCATAAGGCCTCTCTGAAAAAAGCAGGTAGTTTATTTGGGTCAGACAATAACGCACGGACACAGAAGTATTTCTGATAGTCAGTTAGAAGCTATTCGCAAAGCTCCAAAGTCCAGAACAGTCAGAGAGATGATGATGTTTCTTGGTATTGCTGGCTGTTCCTCAGCATGGGTAGAGGATTATGCTAGTTTAACAGGACCATTGAGAGCTATGATTAAAGATACTGGGATTTATGCCCAACTCCATTGTAGCCTTTCTTGGGACACAGGGATGGCCTTTTGGCATTGAGGACAGTTAAACAGAGGTTACAGGTGGCTCCAGCACTGGCGCTTCCAGACTTTCCAAGAATTTCTTGTTGTATGTGTCCACTTCTACTGGGGGGTAAATATGCATGTGCAGTTCTTTGTCAGCCAACATGTACGGGAACAAAAATCCTCAACCTATTTCTCACTACTCCACTGCTTATTCAGAAGTAGAAACTGGGCTACCGCTGTGCTACAGAGCTATGGGTGGGCAGTTTATTTAATGTATGATAAAAGCATCATCTATGTATGTGAAGTTTGGGCGCCTCTCGGGTCCCGCGAACGATACAGCCAGCTGTTAGGTGTGTCTAAAAATGACTGGGACTCTATGGGAGGAACGAGGGATGAATAAACGATAGACGAGTTGCGGGTCAGTATGATGTGGGTCAGTGCTTGGGGACCTGCCTGTAGTGAGTATGTGAAGTTTGGTGGCTCTCGAAGGCAGCGAACAAAAGCATTACTGCTTTGGTTTGGGTTGAAAATGACTAGAACACTATGGGAGGAATGAGGGATGAATAAACGACAGATAGACGAGTGCGGGGTCAGTACGACTTGGATTGGCACTTAGGGGACCGGCCCTTAGTGTGTATGTGAAGTTTCGCGCCTCTGGCGCTAACAAAACCCGCCGGCTTTAGGTGTGTCTAAAAATGAGTGGGACTCTATGGGAGGAACGGTATATTGGCGTGGTGTATGAATTTTGAGCTATGTGGTTTTTTGATGTTTGTGTGTGAAATGTGGGCTATGCTTGGTGTACATTGTGTAAAGTGTGAGATGTGTGGTGCGTGAGGTGTGAGTGTGGACTGTGGTATAAGGTGTGAGGTTTGTGTGATGTGTGGGGTCTGAGAGATGTGTGGTGTGTGAAGTTTGTGAAGTCTGAGAGGTGTGAGAGACATGTAATGTGTGCAGTGTGTGGTGTATACAATTTGTGTACCACCTTAAATTCCATGCCACCTTAAATAAGGTGTCCAGGGTGGTTAATAAGGTGTTGGTAGGCGGTTGCTATGGCATCCCAGGTGGTTGCTAAGGTGTTGATAGTCAGTTGCTATGACATCGCAGGTGGTTGCTAAGGCGTTGCTAGGTGGTTGCTATGGCGTTGCTAGGTGGTTGCTATGGTATCCCAAGTGGTTGCTAAGGCGTTTCTAGGTGGTTGCTATGTTATCCCAAGTAGATACTATGGTGTTGGCTAGCCAGTTGCTAATGATATCCCAGGTGGTTTGCTAAGCGTTGCTAAGTGTTTGCCGATTGAATATCCTAGGACGTGCTATGGTATCCCAAGTGGTGGTTGCTAATTTCACTGCCACCCTTAAATTCTCCACACCTTAAATTCACTGCCATCCTCAAAATTCAGTCCTGCCAATGGTGTGTACAGTGTGTTGTGAGTGTAGTTTGTATAGTGTGCAGGCTGTGTACAGAGTGTGATTGTGGCTTTGTTTGTGTGTGTGGTGTGAGTGGGGTGTGTACACTATGAGGTGGGGTGTGGGGGTGTGTACACTGTCTGATGTGAGAGTGGGTGTGGAACAGTGTGTAAGGGTTGAGTGGGGTGTTTACAGTGGTGAGGGTGTGAGTGGGGTGTGTATGGTGTGTGAAGTTGTGTAAGTGTGTGAGTGGAGTGTGTGGGGTGTGATGTGAGTGTGTAGAGTGTGGTGGTGTGATGGGGTATTTATAGTAATGTGTGAGAAGTGTGTGCAGAGTGTAATAGTGTGTGGTTGTGCGCGAATGGAGTGTCACAGTAGTGTGGAGGAGAGAGTGGGGTGTGTACAGTGTGTGGGGTGTGAGTGTGGTGTGTACATGGTGTGTAGTGGTGTGTGTGGTGTGCGAGTATCTATATGTGTGGGAAGTATGTGCAAGTGTGTATAGTGTGTCTGTAGTGTGTGGGGTGAGAGTGGGGTGTGTACAATGTGTGAGGTGAGAGTGGGGTTTGTACAGTGTGTTAGGTGTGAGTGGGGTGTGTACAGTGGGTGTGGTGTGAACAGGGTGTGTATAATGTGTGGGGTGTGAGTGAAGTGTGTATAGTGTGTGAGAAGTCAGTGGAGTGTGTATAGTGTGTGGGGTGTGAGTGGATTGTCTGTAGTGTGTAAGTGTGGTGGGTACAGTGTATAGTGTGTGGAGTGTGTAGTGGCGTGTGGGTGTGTGATGTGAGTGTGAGTGGAGTGTGTTTAAGTGTGGGGGGTGTGAGTGGGGTGTGTACAGTGTGTGGGGTGTCTACAGTGTGTGGTGTGTGAGTGGAGTGTGTATAGTTTGTGTGGTGTGTGAGTGGTGTGTCTGTAAGTGTGTGAGGTGAGAGTGGGGTGTGTACAGTGTGTGAGTGGGGTGTGTATAGTGTGTGGGGTGTGAGTGGGCTGTGTATAGTGTGTGGGAAGTATGTGCAGTGTGTATAGTGTGTGTGTGTGATGTGAGTGGGGTGTGTACAGTGTGTGAGGTGAGAGGGGATTGTGTACAGTGAGGTGTGAGTGTGGTGTGTACAGTGTGTGAGGTGAAAGTAGGGTGTTAACAGTGTGTGTGGTGTGAATAGGTCACGAATAATGTGTGGTGTGAGTAAAGTGTGTATATTGTGTTCAAGGTGTGAGTGGGTGTGTACAGTGTGTGTGGTGTGAGCAGGGTGTGTACAGTTTGTGAGATGAGAGTGGGGTGTGTACAGTGTGTGAGGTGAGAGTGGGGTGTGAAAAGTGTGTGGTGTGAGTGGGGTGTTTATAGTGTGTGGGGTGTGAGTGGAGTGTGTATGGTGGCGTGGGTGTGAGTGGAGTGTGTGTATAGTGTGTGGGCTTAGTGTGTGAGTGCTGTCGGTGTCTGTAGTGTGTGGGGTGTGTACAGTGTGTGAGGTGTGAGTGGTGTGTGTACAGTGTGTGAGGTGTGAGTGGGGTGTTTATAGTGTGTGGGGTGTGAGTGGAGTGTGTATAGTGTGTGGGGTGTGAGTGAAGTGTGTAGAGTGTGTGGTGTGATGGAGTATCTATAGTGTGTGGAAGTATGGGCAGTGTGTATAGTGTGTGGTGTGAGTGGGGTGTGTGTACAGTGTGTGAGGTGAGAGTGGGGTGTGAACAGTGTGTGAGGTGTGAGTGAAGTGTGTATAGTGTGTGGGGTGTGAGTGGGGTGTGCATAATGTACAGTGATGTGTGAACAGTGTGTGGTGTGTCTGATGCAGTAAAATGTGTGGGGTCTGATGCAGTATCTATAGTGTGTGGAATGTAGGTGCAGTGTGTGTGGTGTGGGTGTAGTGTGTGGTGTGTATAGAGTGTGTGGTGTACGTGTCAACGCGTTGTTGGTGCGTGTCTGTGCCTGTTTGTGTGTGTTGAGAAGTGTGGCCTGTGTAGTACATGGATTGCACTGAGCTGTAACATGTTGAAGGGGATCCTAGTCATTCCCTATGGGAAAAAAACGGCCGTTGATCGGATTCCGTCGGAAAACCGTAGATCAAAAAGCACAAGCACACTATTCGGGTATCGGATCTACGATCCTGCCAAGTTTGGTGGCTGCAGCTTGAAAACTGTGGGAGGAGATACTGTTTAAATTTTAGCGTGGAATAATAATAATAATAATAATAATAATAATAATAATAATAATAATAATAATAAAAAGATTAACAAAAACAGTAAGTTGGCTTTTTCAAGCCAACTTAATAATAAGAATAAGAAGATTACAAAGAACAGTAAGTTGGCTTTTATAAGCCAACTTAATAAATGACTAGGACGTACTTTAAAAGCACAGTCGGTTTCAGTTATTGTCTGGAAGATAAGAATTATGCTGGTTTTGCTGGGGACCAGGACATTCTTGCAGGGCTTACAGTCTCACCAGTTAGTGTCATGCAGACTGCAAGCCTGAATCATCACACACATCAACCAACCATAGTTAACCAGTTTCAACACATACAGGTAAATCTAAACCTTTTTTTTAAATCTAAAATTTCTTCAAATTGATATAGAATTAAATCATTACAGTTTTAACAATGAAGGTCTGAGTGGTTTGGTATGAGATGCTTCATTTTAGATAAACTCACAGAGCCTTAAAAATCTCCCCAGAAAGTTATTACACAAAAGGGGATTGCTGGGGAATGCTGCATTTCAGTGAAGAGTTTTCAACAATCTTCCTTGAAGAGTATTTCTAAAACCTGTGCAGGGTGAAGGGATAAGCTTACCAGACAAGTAATGAGTCCCCTGTGACTGAAACCTTATAGTGTGTAACACCTCCATGAGCACCAATAACAGCTGGGATTGGATTTGACCTAGGCTGGAAAAGTCTGGAAAAAGATTTGGTGGATGCCTGCTCTGGCACAATTCAGAGGAGAATTCTCTCTGGACAGAGCTTTTAGCCACTGCTGGTAGACCCGTATGACCGTACGCTACTGTTCACCTACAGATTCAGCTACTTCCTTCACTCTATGGTCTTTGGCACACTCAAAATGAAGTCGCAGATTCCTATCACCACAACTATAAGGAGATCTGAGACTCTACAACGAATCGTTTCACACCAAACCACCGATGACTTTGTTTCCATCTGTACATCTGAATTATGCTGCATTTATGAACATGTAAAAAGCTTCTCCACATTGTTTCCACTCCTGATTTTAGCATTCTGCTACTCTGTTGTAGCACCATCTACTGACTCAGAGTACATGAGGTTTGGTTATAGTTTGACTGTTCTGAATCTGCTACAGCAGGCTGGTCAAAACTCTGCACCACAGTCATGCAGAGAGGCTAAAGAGAATTCCTTCTGCTGTCTGCTCTCACGCCTTAGTCACGCAGAGAGGCTAAAGCAAAATCCTGCAGCCGTCTGGTCTTGCAGATGTTGGGGGAGGTTCCAAAAAGTTGTGTGTGCTTGCGTGTGTCGGAGGGTATCCTACGAGGAGGGAGGGAGTCCCAAAGTTCTGACCCAGGTCTGCAGCTTCTCTTTTTTTGGCTTGTAGTTTCCAGACTGCCCACACCAGCATGCACAAGGGATGTTTACAGATGGTGGACTTGTGTACCAGAGAACCTTGCTGTAACTCAAGCTTGTGCGAGCAATGGGACGGAGACCCTGAGGAGAGCAGAGGAAGTGAAGAGAAAGAGCAAAAGATGAAAAGATAACCAGAGTGGAAAAGAAGAGGAAGGGAAAACATGAGAAAGGAGCGAGAACTTTTGACCACCCCCGGAAAGCAAACATAACAAACTGAAAATTAAAGCACAGGAGATCAGAGGAAGACAGTTCAAAGATGAAGAGAGACAACTCATGAAGGCGGAAACCAGAAAAAAAAAACCAGAGTGCGTAAAGGGGATGAAAGGAATAGCAAAGAAAAGTGAGAAGAGAGAGAAAGGGCGAGAGGACTCTGGAGCAGGACAGAGAACCTGCCAGCATGCTGAAGGAAAGGGTGAAACAGGTGTGTGTTGATGCGCGGTGTGTGCTCCTCTTCGTGCTGTGCATTAGTGCTCATGTCTACGTGGAGTTTAAGGGGACATGATCTGAAGAGCTGGAAGAAGGGTGCCCAGGTATCCCCGAAAAAACCACCAGCAGGACTCCAAGCATCAGGTTTTCAAGGGATACCAGTCAGGACAGAAGCCCACATTGTGCCCACCTGTCCGGCAGCCAAGAAAGGTGAGTTCAGTTCCAGTGCAGCAGTCGGTTTACCCTTACATTTGATGACTCTTGTAATGAAACCTGGTGTTATAATAACAAGCACAGAGGAAATAAAATCATTTATAAAAAAACTTTAATGTTTAAAGTTTTTTATAAAGGATTTTATTTCCTATGTTCTTGTTATATATAAACACCCATTTTCTATTACAAGAGTCATCAAAGTACCAGGTTGTAAACGAACTGCTTTCACTGGGAACTGAAACTCACCCTTTCTGGGCCTGCCGGGACAGGTGGGCAACATGGTGGGCTTCGTCCTGCCTGGTATCCTTGAAAACCTGATGCTTGTGGAGTCCTGCTGAGTGGTTTTTCGGGGATACCTGGGAACCTTCCTTTCGGGCAACCCTCTTCTAGCTCTTTCAGATCATGTCCCTTAAACTCCACGTCAGACATGAGCACAAATGCACAGCACGAAGAGGAGCACACACACGCGCAGCAACACAACACCTGTTCACCCTTTCTCTTCAGCATGCTGCAGGTTCTCTGTCCTGTCTCCAGGGTCTTTCTCGCGCCCTTTCTCTCTTCTCTCACTTTCTTTGCTATTCTTTCATCCCCTTTAGACAGCAACTCTGGTTTCGCCTTCATGAGTTTCTCTCTTCATCTTTGAACTGTCTTCACTCTGAATACTCATGTTGCTTTAATTCTCAGTTTGTTATGTTTGCTTCGTGGGTCCCCAAAAGGTCTCGCTTCCTTTCTCACCGTGTTTTCCCTTCCTCGTTCTTTCACTCTGGTTATTCTTCCATTCTTTTGCTCTTTCTCTTCACTCCTCTGCTCTCCTCAGGGTCTCCGTCCATTGCTCGCACAAAGCTTGAGTACAGCAAGTTTCTCTGGGTTCACAAAGTCCACCATCTGTAAACATCCTTGTGGCATGCTGGTGGGCAGTTCTGAAACTACAACGCCAAAAAAAGAGAAAGCTGCAGACCTGGTCAGAACTTTGGGGAACTCCCTCCCCCCCCTCCTCGTAGATACCCCCTCCGACACACGCAAGCACACAACAACTTTTTGGAACTCCTCCCCCAACAATCTGCCAAGACCAGGACGGCTGCCAGGATTTTTGCTTTTTTAGCCTCTGCGTGACTAAGGCGTGAGAGCAGACAGCAGAAGGAATTCTCTTTAGCCTCTCTGCATGACTGTGGTGCAGAGTTTTGACCAGCCTGCTGTAGCAGATTCAGAACAGTCAAACTATAACCAAACCTCATGTACTCTGAGTCAGTACATGGTGCTACAACAGAGTAGCAGAATGCTAAAATCAGGAGTGGAAACAATGTGGAGAAGCTTTTTACATGTTCATAAATGCAGCATAATTCAGATGTACAGATGGAAACAAAGTCATCGGTGGTTTGGTGTGAAACGATTCGTTGTAGAGTCTCAGATCTCCTTATAGTTGTGGTGATAGGAATCTGCGACTCCATTTTGAGTGTGCCAAAGACCATAGAGTGAAGGAAGTAGCTGAATCTGTAGGTGAACAGTAGCGTACGGTCATACGGGTCTACCAGCAGTGGCTAAAAGCTCTGTCCAGAGAGAATTCTCCTCTGAATTGTGCCAGAGCAGGCATCCACCAAATCTTTTTCCAGACTTTTCCAGCCTAGGTCAAATCCAATCCCAGCTGTTATTGGTGCTCATGGAGGTGTTACACACTATAAGGTTTCAGTCACAGGGGACTCATTACTTGTCTGGTAAGCTTATCCCTTCACCCTGCACAGGTTTTAGAAATACTCTTCAAGGAAGATTGTTGAAAAACTCTCACTGAAATGCAGCATTCCCCAGCAATCCCCTTTTGTGTAATAACTTTCTGGGGAGATTTTTAAGGCTCTGTGAGTTTATCTAAAATGAAGCATCTCATACCAAACCACTCAGACCTTCATTGTTAAAACTGTAATGATTTAATTCTATATCAATTTGAAGAAATTTTAGATTAAAAAAAAGAGTTTTAAGATTTACCTGTATGTGTTGGAAACTGGTTAACTATGGTTGGTTGATGTGTGTGATGATTTCAGGCTTGCAGTCTGCATGAACACTAACTGGTGAGACTTAAAGCCCTTGCAAGAATGTCCTGGTCCCCAGCAAAACCAGGCATAATTCTATCTTCCAGACAATAACTGAAACCGAACTGTGCTTTTTAAAGTACGTCCTAGTCATTTATTAAGTTGGTTATAAAAGCCCAACTTACTGTTCTTGTTAATCTTCTTATTCTTATTATTAAGTTGGCTTGAAAAAGCCAACTTACTGTTGTTGTTAATCGTTTTATTATTATATATTATTATTATTTATTATTATTATTTATTATTATGTATTATTATTCCACGCTAAAATTTAACAGTAATCTCCTCCGACAGTTTTCAAGGATGCAGCCACCAAACTGGGCAGGATAGTAGATCCGATACCCGAATAGTGTGCTTGTGCTTTTGGATCTACGGTTTTTTTTTTCCTGACGGAATCCGATTCAACGGCCCGTTTTTTTCCCATAGGGAATGACTAGGATCCCCTTCAACATGTTACAGCTCAGTGCAAATCCATGTACTACACAGGCCCACACTTCTCAAACACACACACACAAACACGCACCACACGTACACCACACACACTCTCTCTACACACCACACACTTACACCCACACCACACACACTGCACCTAACATTAACCACACCACTATAAGATACTGCATCAGACCCCACACCATTTACTGCATCAGACACACCACACCACTTTCACACATCACTGTTACATTATGCACACCCCACTCACACCCCACACACACTATAACACTTCCACTGTACACCACACACCACTGTTCACACCCCAGCTCTCACCTCACACACTGTTAAACACCCCACTCACACCACACACTACTCACACACTGCACATACTTCCACACACTTAGACACTCTATTACACATTGTACACACCTCTACACCACTTCACTCACGCACCCACACACTACACCCACTCCACTCACACCCCACACACTATACACACCCCACTCACACCTCACACACCGAACACACACCACGTCACACCTCACACACACCCCACACACTTACAGACACACCACTCACACCCCACACACTATACACACTCCACACACTCACCCCACCACACTGTACACACTCCACTCACACCCACACACTATAAAACCCCACCCACACCACACACGCCACTGTCACACCCCACTCTCACCTAACACAACTGTACACATCCCACTCTACATCTCCTCAAACTATTGTACAACCCCGCTCACACCACACACAACATACACACCCACTCACACCCGGAACACAATATACACACTTTACTCACACCACACCACTTATTCTATGCCCTATTCACACCACACACAACTGTACACATCACTACTGTCACCTCCAACACACTGTACACACCACACTCACACCTCACCCAGTACAAAATAACCACTTTCACCTCACACAACTGTACAAAACCCACGCACAACACACACACTATACACACTAGCACATACTTACCACACACATATAACCACTCCACTCAAACCCCACACACTATACATACCCCACTCAACACACTGTACACACCCCACTCTCACTCCACACACTACAGACACTCCACTCACACCCCCATAAACTACTTCACACTCCACTCACCACACCACACACTAGTAGACACCCCACACACTGTACACACCCCCACTCACACCTTTACACCATTAAACCACAGATCCGCACTCACATCTAACCACACCACACTGTACACACCACACACACTGTACACACTCCACTCACACTATACACACTCCACTCACACCACACACACTGTACACACTCCACTCACACCTCACACACTATAACACACTGCACCCCACTATACCCCACACATATATACACACCTCATTCACACCACACACCACGTGTCATTCTACATACCACACTCACACCTCACTGTCTCACGGATGACTCTTCACCTCATACACACTGTACACACCCCCTCACACCACACACTACTATAACTCATGCACATACTTTCACACACACATACCCCACTCACCACACACACACCCACACTACCACACCGTGATACACACCACACCTCAAACCTCACACACTGTACACACCCCACTCTCTCCTCACACACTGTGGTACACCCCCTCAATCGCGCCACACACACCCCTATACACTCTGTTGGGACATACTTCTCACACACGTCATAAAATACCCCATCCAACAGCTCACACCAAAGCTACATACTTCACTCACACCCCACCCACACTCCACTAGCACACACTATTACACACACTCCACACAACATACACCACCCAGCGCACTCCCTACCTCACACACTGTAACACCCCAACTCACACGCCTTACGCACTGTTCACACCCCACTCTCACCTCAGTGTACACCACCCCACTTCTCACCTTCACAGTGTACACACCCCACTCACACCACACACACAAACAAAAGCCAAATCACACTCTGCCTACAACACGCTTTGAGCACACACTATACAAAAGCCCACACTCAACACACACTAACAGAACACACCAGTGGCAGGACTGAATTTGATGGTGCACGGAATTAAGGTGGTGGAGAATTTAAGGTGGCACCACCAATAGCAACCATTTGGGATAACATAGCAACGTCTAGGATATCAACGGAGAAACGCAGATTAGCAACGCCTTAGCAACCACATCAGGGATATCATAGCTAACACACTTTAGCCTAGCAAACCACCATAGCAACCACACTAGGGATACACACGATAGCAACCACGCTACATGAAACGCCATAGGCAACCTGAAGATGGGATACATAGCAACCACCTAGCATACGCCATGCAGGGCTAACCACCGTAGCAACCGCCTTACGCAACCACCTGCGATGTTCATAGCAACTGCGTTCTATCAACACCTTAGCAACACTCACCTGGGATGCCATAGCAACCCCCCCTACAAACACCTTATTACACCACCCTGGACACCTTATTTAAGGTGGCATGGAATTTAAGGTGGTACATAAATTGTATACACCACACACTGCACACATCACATGTCTCTCACCAACTCTTTAACAGGACTTCACAAAAACGTCACACACCACACATCTCTCAGACCCCACACATCACACAAACCTCACACCTTATACCACAGTCCACACTCACACCTCACGCACCACACATCTCACACTTTACACAATGTACACCAAGCATACCCCACACTTCACACACAAACATCAAAAACCACATAGCTCACAATTCATACACCACGCCAATATACCGTTCCTCCCATAGAGTCCCACTCATTTTTAGACACACCTAAAGCCGGCGGTTTTGTTCGCCCAAGAGGCGCGAAACTTCACATACACACTAAGGGCCGGTCCCTAAGTGCCAATCCAAGTCGTACTGACCCGCACTCGTCTATCTGTCGTTTATTCATCCCTCATTCCTCCCATAGTGTTCTAGTCATTTTCAACCCAAACCAAGCAGTAATGCTTTTGTTCGCTCGAGAGCCACCAAACTTCACATACTCACTACAGGCAGGTCCCCAAGCACTGACCCACAGTCATACTGACCCGCACTCGTCTATCGTTTATTCATCCCTCGTTCCTCCCATAGAGTCCCAGTCATTTTTAGACACACCTAAAGCTGGCTGTATCGTTCGCCCGAGAGGCGCCAAACTTCACATACATAGATGATGCTTTATCATACATTAAATAAACTGCCACCATAGCTCTGTAGCACAGCGGTAGCCCAGTTCTACTTCTGAATAAGCAGTGGAGTAGTGAGAAATAGGTTGAGGATTTGTTCCCGTACATGTTGGCTGACAAAGAACTGCACATGCATATTTACCCCCAGTAGAAGTGGACACATACAACAAGAAATTCTTGGAAAAGTCTGGAAGCAAACAGTGCTGGAGCCACCTGTAACCTCTGTTTAACTGTCTCAAATGCCAAAAGGCCATCCTGTGTCCAAGAAAGGCTACAATGGAGTTGGGCATTCCCAGTATCTTTTAATCATAGCTCTCAATGGTCCTGTTAAACTAGCATAATCCTCTACCCATGCTGAGGAACAGCCAGCAATACCAAGAAACATCATCATCTCTCTGACTGTTCTGGACTTTGGAGCTTTGCGAATAGCTTCTAACTGACTATCAGAAATACTTCTGTGTCCGTGCGTTATTGTCTGACCCAAATAAACTACCTGCTTTTTCAGAGAGGCCTTATGCCCCTTTTCTGCCAGTATCTGTAACAGCTTTATTCAGGCCTTGTGCACTTCAATGGATACTCTGGAAGCTTCGCATGGGGGCATATTTGCCACAATAAACTTCTCCCACATCTTGGCTGGTTCCAGAAATTCACTCAGATTTCCAATCCAAAATACTTCAGAAGCTTCACTCTCTGTTGTCATCAAGAATTAGTGAGCAATATCATCTGGCACTTCCACCAGGCAGCCGTCCAGTGTGTACTTTATTGTACGGTTCAATCTGCACAAAGCATCTCTTCTCAAGAGTGCAATAGGTGTATGTTCTGATACCACTATGGCTATTGTAGTTATCAGATTTTTATAGCAGAGCAACTGGTTTAGTTAGAGGAACCAGCTGTTTCACTCCCTCAAACCCGATCGTCCTAGTCCATTAACCAGACATGGGGAGCTGTATAGCATCTTCAGGCCAAATACAGGTGAAAGCAGCTCCGCTATCCGCCATCACTTCCAATGATTGATTATTTATTTTCACCTCGATTGTTGGATCTCTCTTCGGCCCTGATGCTCCCACCTGACACCCCCCTCTCAGGTTCTCTTGGCCCCTGCAAGGATTCACCGGTCCACCGGTCCTCTTAAGTTTCCTCTGAAGTTTCCTCCTGGCAAGTTGCGCTCACGAGAACGGTCCACAAGTACAGCATTCTTCTAAGGACGGTTGGAAATTTGAAATGAAATCTTTTTCATTTCCGTGACCTCTTTCTTTCCAGGTCTGCACCTGACCCAAGATTGGTTGTGGATTGGTTGTGGATAAGACATAACTGGTACCACCAGCGATGGCTGGGATGACTGACTTGACTCGGCTGCAGTTGTGATAGTGGTTGATTTGGTGGAGACTGACTCTGTATGACTAGTGCCTGCTTCTTCTCGCTATCCATCACCTGAATTTGATTAAGTTTCCTGGGAGTCTCTTGGTCTTGCTCTGTCTGATCATGTTCCTTCTTCTGATCCTCAGTTCACGCTTAGGTTTCACACTGGCTGCTTCCTTATTACTTTTGGAACTTGGATTCGTCTTTATGGTTGTTTTCACTTGTCCCCTCTCAATTGTGTGGCCATCCTCATCTCTAATGTGATATGTACCCTCCTTATTTTAATTACATCTGGGTTAAAAGTCCCCTCTACTGGCCATGGTTGGTCAATTTCATGCCAACACTTATGCCACTTCTCCGATACCTTTACAATACCTTTAACCAAGAAATTATTCTTCTGTACTACATCAACATGTCCTTTTTAGACAATTTTTTAGAAATTAAAACTAATTACCAAATTAAACTTCTTAAAACTATTTACATTACTCCACCCCCCTTTTATTCAATAATTCACTATTTCACAAGAGCCACTAAAAACTAGAGGAATTTGCCAGCTCCAAAGGAATTGAAACCCAATGTAATAGTAAATCAAATCAAGTCTTAATAAATCTAGCCCAAACAATAGAACTCATATATGCAGCCCTCAACAAAATTTCAACCAAAGAAGAATATGCCACCAATAAATGAACTGCTCAGTCTGTTGCCACGTTTCTCCTTTAAAGCAGACAACGTGTACACATGAATGCAGATATTTAGTGGAAAGAGTTTGTAAATAAAGCACTTGCCTGTACATGGTGACGTCAGTGGACCTCATTCGGTCAGGCACTGGCCAGCTGCCCAATCGTCAAGGCCCCCCTTTATCTCTTCTTCCTCTTTCCCAATCTCACACACCACAACTGCAGAGAGGGAGAGACAGGCAGGAATCTAACACCCAGTGCGCAACAGCCCAATATGCAATTCAATATGATTACACACATTATCTAATTATTGTCTCCATAAAAGTTCTCTAAACACCTAATTATGATTTCATCATCAATAAAGAAATACTCAGTATGTTATACTCTAAGGACATCATCCTACACTTTATCATCACCCACAAGCCATACTTCCTCCTTTTATCTTCTCACTTATCTAGTTTACCCTTGCAAATACTCACTAAACTCTCCACTTCTCTACAAAGTCACAAAACGTCCATTTTTGGGGGCTCATGGATGTTAGCCACTTGTCCCCCCAAAAGAGGCTCATAGATGTTATTTCAAAAAGCTAGTCCTCATTTTCTGAGGCTCATGGGTGTTATCTTAACAATTGACCAAAATGTCCCCCAAAAAGGCTCATACATTTTAACAATTACAAAACAAAATCTTATCTTATATTCTCAGCAGCAACCCCCTATGCCTATTCTAAAAAAAAAGACATTCGGGAACACAGAGGGTCACTCAAACAGGCTCCCCCACACACAAAAAGCAGCGCTATATATATATAAATTAAATAAACCGGCCGTTGCAGGCCTCCTACCTGAATTCAGATGTTTCAGAGTACTCACAGTCTTCTCTACAAATGAGTCATGAGAAGGTGCGGGAGGAGGAGAAATGGACGGCGCCTCTCTGACGGCCCGTGACCTGAGGTGTGAGAGAGAGAAGGTTCTGGGGAGAGAGAATTTATAATGGATACTGTGGATTTAAAGGAGTTTCTCACCTGTTTGTAACAGCATGCCGGCAGCCTGCCACAAGTCGAAGGACCCGAGCCCCAAGTTCTGCTGGGATATGTAGTCTGGGGGTGGGCTCACAATTGGATTGTTCCATTTCCCATGCTAAACATGGGGGCAGGTTATATGGCTTCTTTGGACAGGTTAAGGGTGAATGTTTCCAGTTTTAAACTTACCTGTAACTTACCTGTAGTTGGGCTAATCCAACATCTTAATGGCTATTTAAATAGCAGACTGCAGCCATTTTGGCTTGGTGGGTGCATCTGTTTTTAAGAAGTGCTATGTTTGAAAACCTATTGGTTATCTTTGTATCCACTTGTTTAGTTAATTTGTTTTTTTTCTTTTCTTTTAGTTTCTGGGTTTTTCCCCCATTTGATTATTTTTGGTTTTTTTTTAATCCACTGCACTTGAAAACTTGGACACAATAAACCACCTGGCATTTTCACTTCCAGTTTTCTTTGGTTTTTATTCCAATCGGCACTCAGCTATCCTGCAACACTTGGTTTACTCACTGATACGCTAGGTCTGTGTGGACCTAAGTCAACTTTTGCCAACGTGAAGTCAACAAAATCTGTCTGAATCTACCATTCTATTTCCTCTCGTCTTTCTCGTCTCGTCTTTTCCTATGACTGCTCATCCTTTCCAAGTCCCGCCCCCCTACCAATCAGAAGTACAGAAGGCAAACTAACAACTAAACCAACCAATAGAAATATAAATAAGGCCCAAACTCAAGCTTGACTGAAAACGCACAATGACCATAGAAGCACAGAAAACGCTTCAAAATAAAAGTGTCTTTCAATTATTTTAATACTACTAATCAACATGAAGTGCTGTCTGTTTTTAACATTTTATTCACATTTTACCGGTAAAACAGAAACTTTTCAATTTTTCAACACAAACCTGCCAGCGGGCTTATATGTTTAATGTTCGGGCCACAAATCAGAAAAGTGGATATGTCAATTATGCAGTAGAAGCGTCTGGTGAAAAAAGAGAACTGCATCAGATTTTTTTTTTTTCTGGAAAGTTTGATGAAAATTGAATTGAAAAGATTGAAAGATTTTAATTAAATATAAATAAAATCAGTCATGAATCAATCTGTCCTGACAAATGCATTAACAGCAAGTGGCATTAAGTGCTACACTTCCAAAATGTCTTCAATTTCAAAAATGTAATGATCAGAATACTTACTGTACACACACCACACATGCTGTACACACCCCACTCACTACACACACTCCACTCACACCTCACACACTATACACACTTCACTCACTCCCCACACATTATATACACCCTGTTCACACCACACCCACGGTACACACCACACTCACACCTAACACACTGTACACACCCCACTCTCACCTCACATACTGTACACACGCCACTCACATCCCACACACTATACACACCCCACTCACACCCCACACATTATACACACCCCACTCACACCACACACACTGTACACACCACACTCACACCTCACACACTGTACACACCCCACTCTCACCTCACACACCCCACTCACACCACACACACTGTACACACTCCACTCACACCCCACACACTGTACACACCACACTCACACCTCACACACTGTACGCACCCCACTCTCACCTCACACACTGTACACACCACACTCACTGTACACACTCCACTCACACTATACACACTCCACTCACACCCCACACACTATACACACTTCACTCACACCCCACACATTATACACACCCTACTCACACCTCACACACTGTACACACCCCACTCTCACCTCACACCACACAAACTGTACACACTCCACTCACACTATACACACCACACTCACACCACACACACTGTACACACTCCACTCACACTATACACACCACACTCACACCACACACACTGTACACACTCCACTCACACCCCACACACTGTACACACCCCACTCACACCACACACACTGTACACACCCCACACACTGTACACACTTCACTCACACCCCACACATTATACACACCCTGTTCACACCACACACACTGTACACACCCCACTCACACCTCACACACTGTACACACACCACACACACTGTACACACCCCACTCACACCACACACACTGTACACACTCCACTCACACCCCACACACTATACACACTCCACTCACACCCCACACACTGTACACACCACACTCACACCTCACACACTGTACACACCCCACTCTCACCTCACACCACACAAACTGTACACACTCCACTCACACCACACTATACACACCACACTCACACCACACACACTGTACACACTCCACTCACACCACACACACTGTACACACCCCACTCACACCACACACACTACACACAACACTCACACCCCACACACTATACACACTACACTCACACCCCACACATTATACACACCCCACTCACACCACACACACTGTACACACCACACTCACACCTCACACACTGTACACACCACACTCACACCTCACACACTGTACACACCCCACTCACACCACACACACTATACACACACCACTCACACCCCACACACTATACACACTCCACTCACACCCCACACACTATACACACCCCACTCACACCACACACACTGTACACACCCCACTCACACCCCACACACACTATACACACACTCCACTCACACCCCACACACTATACACACTTCACTCACACCACACATTACACACACCCCACTCACACACTGTACACACCCCACTCACACCTCACACACTGTACACACCCCACTCTCACCTCACACACTGTACACACCCCACTCACACCACACACACTGTACACACTCCACTCACACCCCACACACTATACACACTCCACTCACACCCCACACACTATACACACTCCACTCACACCCCACACACTGTACACACCACACTCACACCTCACACACTGTACACACCCCACACACTGTACACACCCCACTCACACCCCACACACTGTACACACTCCACTCACACCCCACACACTATACACACTCCACTCACACCCCACACACTGTACACACCACACTCACACACTGTACACACCCCACTCTCACCTCACACACTGTACACACCCCACTCACACCCCACACATTATACACACCCCACTCACACCTCACACACTGTACACACCCCACTCTCACCCCACACACTACAGACACTCCACTCACACCCCACACACTGTACACACCACACTCACACCTCACACACTGTACACACCACACTCACCTCCCACACACTATACACACTCCACTCACACCCCACACACTATACACACCCCACTCACACCTCACACACTGTACACACCCGACTCACACCCCACACACTATATACACACTTCTCACACCACACATTATACGTGCCCTATTCACACCACACACACTGTTCACACCCCACTGTCACCTCACACACTGTACACACCCACCTCTCACCTCAGTGTACACATCATACACACTCCACTCACACCCCACACACTATAAACACTCCACTCACACCCCACACACTATACACACGCCACACACTGTACACACCCCACTCACACCACACACACTATACACACTGCACATACTTCCCACACACTATAGATACTCCATCACACCACAGACCACACTGTACACACCCCACTCACACCACACACACTCTACACACTCCACTCACACCTTACACACTGTACACACCCCACTCTCTCCCCACACACTATACACACTTCACTCACACCACACATTATACATGCCCTATTCACACCACACACACTGTTCACACCCCACTGTCACCTCACACACTGTACACACCACACTCACACCTCACTGTACAAAACCCACACACTGTTTACACCCCACTCACACCTTACACCTTAAACCACAGTCCACAGAATTAAACATAGCAGGCAATTTAAGGTGGTAATGTATTTAAGGTGGTATGAGTGAATTTACGGTGGCAATGAATTTAAGGTGGAATTGAAGTTAAGGTGGTAAGAGTGAATTTTACGTACCAGGGAATTTTAAGGTGGAAGTGAAGTTAAGGTGGTAAGAGTGAATTTAAGGTGTCACTGACGTTAAGTTGGCAGTTGAGGTGGTAAGAGTGAATTTAACGTGGCAGGAGTTATTTTAAGGTGGCAGGGAATTTAACGTTGTAGGAGTGAATTTAAGGTGGAATGGGATTTAATGTGGTAATGTATTTAAGGTGGTATGAGTGAATTTAAGGTGGAAGCGAAGTTAAGGTGGAAAGAGTGAATTAAACATAGCAGGGAATTTAAGGTGGTAATGTATTTAAGGTGGTATGAGTGAATTTAAGGTGGCAATGAATTTAAGGTGGAAATGAAGTTAAGGTGGTAAGAGTGAATTTAGTGTACCAGGGAATTTAAGGTGGAAGCGAAGTTAAGGTGGTAGGAGTGAATTTAAGGTGGCAATGAATTTAAGGTGGAAATGAAGTTAAGGTGGTAAGAGTGAATTTAGTGTACCAGGGAATTTAAGGTGGAAGCGAAGTTAAGGTGGTAGGAGTGAATTTAAGGTGGCACTGACATTAAGTTGGCAGTTAAGGTGGTACGAGTGAATTTAACGTGGCAGGGAATGTAAGGTGGCAGTTAAGGTGGTATGAGCGAATTTAAGGTGGCAGGGAATTTTAAGGTGGAAGTGAAGTTAAGGTGGTAGGAGTGAATTTAAGGTGGAAAAGAAATTTAAGTGGCAGTTAATTTAAGGTATTTCAGCTTTTAAGATAGTTCAGCTTTTTAAACATTTCAACGCAATAAACGTAAGACTTTTACAAGCCAACTTAAAAAGTTCGTTCACAAACTTTCCCTTTCTAGTTTTATTACTAATGTCATTTTAATTTTCCTAGTAATGTTGGGCCATTTCCTTTTGACCATTCATCATGATGTCAACACACAGTGTAAGGGACAACATGTGCCTTTAAATTGTGTACAGCTCTATAGATGGATATGAAATATGTTTTGTTCAGTATAATGCTGTGCTCTCATTGCTGGTATGGTAGTCAACCAGCAGGTTGGGTGATCAACTAAACCAGCACTAGGCAGGCAAAAATCTGCAGGAACCATCTTAAACTGGCATGAACTGGCATGTTTTCAGTAGAGAGTTTACTGTGCTGTAGTTCCAGTGCAACACTATTTAGAAAACCTGGGACTACAAAAACTATTCAAAGAAAATTAGGATTTGAATGCTTGTCCTGTGCAACACCATCATTAAAAAAAAAAAACACAGGACACTATAATAATAATAATAATAATAATAATAATATATGTGAATTTTATGACTGAATCCGAAAATGGATCAGTTGTGCCCCAATAATTGTCAGCCAGCCAAGAAAGTGTTGGCACTGGAGCTACAGGGATAGGCAGCTAATATTAAGTACATACAGGATTCTGGCCTTGGAACATTTACCATTTCTGTTTTCAGCTTTGCAGTATAGTCTTCTCTGTTCTTATAGACAACTGTGTGCTGTACAGTATAGAAACCACAAACTGTGATTCCTTAGCTGCATTAGCTTTGCAGGTTCCTCAAAATCCTCTGTGCTACATGGTTGAGGAGTTGCAAATCCAAATTCAAATAATGCCAACTTAGGAGAGATACTGGACACCCTCCACTCCTGTCTGCTTGCTCTTATGCACAGCTTCTCTGGTAGATTGTAGCTGGGAAAAGTTTGTACATGCAGCCATATATATTCATGCCACTCTGATAACCATGCATCACAATCATAAGGGGTCTCACAGAAACTTCATCCCAAGCTTCATTAACGGCCTTGCTAAGGATAACTCAGATGCTGGTCCAAAGCGTGCATTAATGAATTTGTAAAGGCTCAGGACACTGCATTAAGGAAAATTATACTCAACTCTTGCAAGTCCATTAAAAAGCATTTTTCATTTGACTGAGAGAAGCTTTTTCATTTGACCTATTTCATTTGGTTTGGGAAAGAGAGTTAGAAGTGTTTAGAGCTGTGTAAATGTAATGTGTTTAGAAATAGTAAACATTCTTTTTGAATTTATTTATTTATTTATGAACCACATGGACTGAAATGTCTTACATATCTCAACACTGCCCCCTGCTGGACAGAGGCTGTAAGGAGGTGGCCACTACAGGAGACTTGAATGAGAGAGGCCTTCACTCTGCTGTGTCTCTTTCCTATAAAAGAAGAGCTTTATAAATTGAAAGGTGACTGCATATCTTTATTAATCTTTCCTGATGATACGATTTGCATTACTTCCCAGTATCCATATGAGTTTAGTCAAATCTCTGCCCAAACACCCCTAGTTCAATTGAGACACCCCTGCCTTAAAAATGAAACATTCATCAGCCAGTCTAGATACCAACTGCCCAAATGTGCTAAAAAACAAGTTTTGGTTCCCTGAGGAACCATGTATAGTGGATTATGCCTCTGCAAGGTGTCATCTTGCTCTATCTAGTCACTTAGTTTCATTTAGTGGTGGTGGACAAAGTACATAAACCATGTAGTAGAGTGAAAGTAGAGATACCTAAGGTTCAATACTCCTCCAGTGTCAGTAGAAGTTCCTCACTTTACACCTCCACTGGAGTTAAAGTACTAAAGTATTTACCTTTAAGTGTACTTAAGTATGGAGAGTAACAGCAGCATCATTTATTATAGCTCTAATGTCCTATTATCATTTCTGGAACAAGACTCTTAATCAGCTCAGTCTGGGTGAAGAGACTCTAGTGTCTCCCAATCCACCAGTCTTTAATAGAAAGTCATTAATTAGTCTGACTCTGATGTCTATTCACATGATCATAAGCACAGAACACTGAGGGGGAACAGGTTCCTTTAGCTAGCACAAAGCTCTGTCCAACAGGTCAAAATAAGCTCAAAACAGAATGCACACTGTATTTTGATTGGTGGACTCACTTTGTTTCTTTCATTTTTACATGCTACGTTTTATTGCCCACATAATTCAGATCTGCGCACATAGACAGATCTAGTGATGATATAGTGGAGTAAACAGATATTAGAGTTTGAAATGTAGAGAAGTTGAAGTAAAAAAAAAACAAAAAAAACTACTCAATACAGTAACAAATTACATTTACTTCCTCACTGCGCTACACTGCCATTTCCTTAATCCTTGTTCAAACCATTACCATAACTTTGTTGGACCTAATTCCTTCCAATGAAATGGTTAAAAGTTCAATAACGTTTTGTTACAACGGATTTTTGGAGGTATGATTCTCACTCTGGATGGGCAAGAGGTGAAAATTGCACCTAAATTATATGAAGTTAATACTTACTAACTTGTTAAAACCTTAACCTGAGGTTATCCTAAGAAAACAGCCAACAACCAACATTGCACAAAATGTGTATAAAATTAGTATGGTTTGGTACACTGGCAAATTACAGGCTTATAAAATTTGTTTTTTGTTTTTTGTTAATTATAAAGTAATTATCCAGTTAAGGTGTATTTGCTGAATGTGACATGTTAGCAATTAAAATAAAGACATAAAATATGATTCCTGATCAACTGGGCAAATAAATATAAACTGTGCACTACAGATATATCAACTTTTTGTCACATAGAAATAATAAAAAGAAAAATGTTAAAAAAAAATGTACTTCTTGATAACATAAAATCAAGTTGGTTGCATATAAATTAATGAAATTAATGAAATGAATAAATGATGAATGCTAGTTCTGTGCTAGCTCATGTCCTGGAAAGCAAACAATTGCAAGAAAGTTGCTTAGAAAGCAAGAACCTTTCCAAATAAATAACGTCCATAATCATAATTAAAGCTGTAGATGATTTTAAAATGACTAAAAAAAGCTGTGTAGTTTGTAAATATATAATAAACTCTATTTGTTAATGTGTATTAAGATATTGCTGATCCTAACACTTAAAATATTGAATAAAACATCTCTAAAATCCCTTCCATTGCCATGTTTGTAAATCTACAGCTTTTTATTATATGAAAAAAATAATAAAAGATTCATATGACATTAATTTCTCATCATATTAACAACCTTGGAACAACAACAACAACATGCATACTACAGCTTTGAGTGTTCAGGATAAACGCTTTATCCGGGATTCTGAAAGTGGAACTGGTTCTTTGATCTGAAGTCCATCGTTTGGTTTTCTTTACTTCTGGATTTTTTTTTGGCAAAAAACAAAAAAGAGAAACTGACATCCTTCTTTTGGCTGCTGGAGACCCAGTTTCCTGCCATGAACTCTTGCGCGACATGTGTACTTTTCATGTTTATATAGTTTTAGTCAAACTAAAGGGAATTATGTACAATGGAGGTTTACAGATAAACCAGGGCAGGTCCGCTCAGAGGTCACAACTGTCAGAGCGCCGAAGGTTTATGGACTCTTGCTGTAGGAGCTT
>JAMWET010000113.1:0-81859 GCA_024036415.1 Prochilodus magdalenae | reverse complement strand
CTACTCTGTCCTACAGGTAACATGCCAAAAAGTCAGGGGACAGTAGTATGTAAATGAATTGATGGAAGTGATGTTACGCCAGGGGAATGACTTGGGGAATGCCCATATAAGTTGTGAGTTGTTTTCTTGTGTATGTTTACTACAACTACAATAAAAAGAATTCCTTTATAAGAGAGAGTAATCCCTGACTTCAAGATGAAAAACTTAAAACTAAAACTAACTAAATCTTTGTTATACTGTACACATTACATGCTTGCCTCATGCATTTCACACAGATTTCTCAGATGCACTTTGGCTGAGAATCTCCTGTCCAACCACATCATAAGTGTTGTACTAGATTCAGATCTGGTGACTGGGAAGGCCCCTGAAAAACACTGAACATCTTATGTTCATAAAGCCTTTTGAGACATTGTTTGCTTTCTGATGATGCATTATAATGCGGTAAGTAGCCATTAGAAGATGGTGAAGAAGATGAAGACATGCACATGTTCAGCAGCAATACTCAAATAGACTGTGGCATTAAAACAATGATTGATAAGTATAACTGGGGCAAGACTGTGCCAACAAAACATCACTGTCTGCTGAACTTCTGCATATTGGATGTTTCTTTACTGTACCATTCTGAGTAAACATCCTTCCACAGTCAACAGCTACAGGACTGTGTAGGCTTCACAGCTGACACTCCATTACACGAATGAGCAGGTGTTGCTAATGAAGTTCTCAGTGAGTCTACACTGTGTATATGTGTGTGTGACTACTATATTAGTTTTGCATCTCTGCTGATTTCACCTCCTACGGTTTCAGAAGCAGTTCACTTGCACAGTTCTTAAAGGACTTTTTTCTGAAGCTTCCAGTTTTACTAGAAACTATATGCATTACACTGCAAATTTAACTAGCTCAGTATTTTTCACTAAAAGCACACAGTGGGTTACTCTGTATTAACTCTGTCTTCCTCTGCAGTTATATTTTACAAGTTTATTGGTTATTTCCATAAGTCTTCCACAAGCATATGTCATTCTATGGCAGCTCGTATAGATGCATCATAGATTTTCATGAGAAACATTTACTTAATTTATGCTTAATTCATGCAGACAATCCATGCAGAAAACAAGGCAGTGCAATGTAGTATTTCTATATTGTTTCTTAGAGAAATTAACTGCTTGCAAATACAATAGTAAGAATTGTGTGTATAATATGTATAATATTTCCATATATCTATTTCTCAATTACATAGGCACACAAAAAGTAGGCCACACCGTTATCAATAGCCATTCTACAACTCGGTGAAGATTTGAACACCTTATGCTATGTGACAGTTGTGATAAGTTATGTGATAATTAAAGCTTTGGCCCTTCAGAGTCCTAAAGTCCCTAAAGCATCCAATTTCACACACCCCAACCTAATTTTGCCAGGCTCAGGATGACCGAGATCAGTATTTATGTTACCTTTAGGAGTGCTGTTAATGCTAGGACCACTAGATGGCATTGCAGCTCTGTATAAGTGGATGGTATTGGGCATTCTGCTAAATAAATCTGCTGCTGAAAGCTTTTGTTCTGCCCCGGTTAACTTAATGCTTTTCTTGCCAGCTTCTACTTAAGACCTTAATTAAACTGAAAAAGGCCTGTTTGGGGGAATTAAGACTTGGGTATACTGTTTGGAATGTCAATCTGTTGGTAAATCTGAGAAAAGTCCCCAGGCATTAGTCAATGTAGTTGTGTTTACTTCTTCTTTAATGATCAGAACATTATGGCTATTGTTTCCTTGAATTTTTTTTTTTGTCCCACATTGTTCTTAATAGCTCTGAACTACATGAGCTTAATCTACTGAAGGTTACTTTTAAGTGTAGGAGCTTACTATTAATGCCTTGCTGCTGCTAATCGTTGGTGAAACAATAGATTACTGTGATAAACAACTGCTTTTTCACAATAGCTGGGATCCTAGAACAATAGATTGAATTACACAGATTATTTGTCCTGTGAGGGCTCGACCTACTTCACTATCGGCTGCACACAGGCAGCGCTCAGGTCAGACCGACGGCCTAAACATGAGCGTTTAATCTCATTCAGTCTGAGCGTTAATGTCAACCCCGCAGTGACCTGTGGGGTAAAATGAGTCTCCTTACACACAAGTCAAAGATAAAAGAGACATGGCTTAAAGGTGGGAAGAGCAGTCTACATTATGGTTGTGATTAGCATTATGGACAGCAGGGGTCAATCAAGACCTTCTTTGTTATGTGTATTTACTTATGTAAGTTTAATATGTATGCAGGTCAGATATGTGAAAATGAATGTTTTGTATTTACTGGAACTGACATTTATGGATAGTTAAGGACCGATGTGCTCTTCAACAATCTGAACATTGGGTATAAGGTCAGAAGAATAAGAAACATGGAGCCCTTCGGGTAATTCTGACCATTTACTGAACTCTGTTCTCCTGTTGTTTATTCACCTGGAAAAATCCAATTCATATTTCAGCAGCACTGGGGGCAATTAACACCTCACGCTTAGCTTCTCCTCTTCCTGAACACCTAAGTCCCTTTACAGAGGCATAGGAGGCTGACTTTGACTTTCACATATTGGGAAATATCTATGTGAGTGAGTTATGGATGGTCTGCTACAGTGCTTATGCCGAACGGTTTGTGAAAGTAATTTATGCGTTGTAGGAATGTTGCACTGTATATCCTTCAGAAGACATAGCAGGCATAAACTGTACATCCCACTCCCCGTTTAGAGAGAAAGAAGTTAAATGATTTATTATCTTATGGGCTTTCTGTTGTGCACTAAGATGATGTCTTTTTTTGAAGTTTTTGTATCTGTGGTTGCCCTTTTCTACTAGGTCTAGGTTCCAGAATACACCCATTATTAAACTCCAGCAGTATTGGAGTTTTTCCCTATTCACTTCTCCTTGAAACACCGGTGAAAAAGCAGCCCTGTTTGTTTTTCAGGCCTTGTTTGATTGTTTATGCCTGTCTTTTTGCCATGTCTGAACTCCAAGGCATGACAAGCAGTGTCTAATTGTCACTTTTGGCGAGGACCCTCCCTTTATCTGTCTCAGAGGGATGAAAACAAAAACAATCTCTCATTTTTTTCATGCTGCTCATATTTGGGCCTGTGATAAGAATCGGGCCTCCTGAGAGTGGCCTGGGGCCTCGCACTGCCCTCTTCGAGAGGAAGCTGCACAAAAGCTCCTTGTATATATACTAGCTGGCCCTTGCAAATACAACATTCACTTTCTCCCTCCCACCACCCTACTTCTCCGCTCTCTCTGCCGCACCCTGGAATTCCTCCCGCTATTTTATTTGGACATTATTCAAGGGAGTCCGTGTATCCCTGCCGTTATCCCAGTCTGCCCCCTGCAGTCTGACTGAGCAAGGAGGAGTCTTCTCTGATTCATCAGCATCAGAGAGCAGGCTTGAACAGTGCCCAAAATGTTTATGCTATAAGACATTAAGTCAATAATACACCTCATCATGCCTGAAAGAGCACTAGAATATCTGACAGAAAACATGAAGGGTGCTAGCAAATTCATTCCATTGTCTGCCTATAAAGGTTTAGCATGAAGTGGTACAAGATGTTCTTGGTTAAACATGCTGCAAATTGACATCATTCGCTTGTCGGTGCCACCAAATGTTTTACTGAAGTAGCCAGACCATTTGGGATCAATGTCACTGTTTATTTACATATTTAGCAGTTAGCCTTTCCAGAGTGACTTATAATGGTGGGCAATTTTGTGTTGGGTTTTCTTACCCCAATGACTCTTATTGGTACAAACGTGTTTTTCCTTTCCTCCCAAGACAAAGAATAAACCCTCCATCTTTAGCATGTGGGCTGGTGGTCTTATCTACAATGCCATCTGACTCCTACTTTTACTATTGGAACTGCTTTCCACTAACACAATAATCTATAATCGTAATTAAGATTGGTAGTGCCCCATATGAATGAATCAGACATGGGCAAGGGCTGCAGTCCTTGTGTTTTTTCCTAGATTACGTGATATCGTCACATTCACGGCGTTCCATTTCATCCTCTGGCAGACATTTCTTAAGGGTTAACCAACACAGAGTTCAATCTAATGCTCTGGCTACTCTTGTGTTCCTGTTGGCAGAGCGATCTCTACTGACAAAAAGCAGGCCCTCTGTTTCTGCGGTGAGAAAGGGGAACCCCGGCATGATAAAGTCAAATGAGCACTGCAACACTGAGAAACCAAACCAAAGACTAAGCAAAATGCCCAAGGTCAGACGGTACGCTCATCAACTGATGGCAATTAGGCATTCTGTGGGCTGGGACCCCGCTGCACATTATTCATTTGCTAAGTATTCGCGGGGGTTTCGCGTAAACCACTCTGACGCACTGATATTCGCTCCTAATGCGTGGGTCAGCAATAACCTTTCGAAGCAGACTGAGCACTAAGAAGGAGGCAAGGCAAAACAATGACCAGTCACATTCACTCATACTGAAAAAGAATTTTCAAGGTAACTGACCAAAACTAGTCAGCTAATGGGAGTCACAAGCCATATTTGCTTTTAGTATGTGTAACAATAAGCAATAGGGAAGCTTGCGTAACCTGCCTCCCCCTCCTCCCTTACTTCTTTCCTGCTCTAAATCACGCGCACCGAAACACCTGTTGTATTGATATAAAAAAAAAGCATGTTCGTGTGTGTGTGTGTGTGTGTGTGTGTTGTGAGAGAGAGAGGAGAGAGAGAGAAGGAAGACATTCTGCAATGATGTATGTCATGCCATGCAGTGTATAGAGGAGTGAATGTCTGCGTGTCCATGGTTTGACAGCACTGGAGTTCCTGTGACAAACTGCCCAATCCCTCTGCAGATGCTCTGGGAAGTCCCAGTGCAACATCAGCAGAAACATGCACTATGGCTTATTCCCTTGTTAGTGTCTGGGAAATATACATCTTTCAGTAATTCAGTATCATATGAATCACTGGCTGATTGTCGTCAATCAATCATCCTTGTGGTTTAGTAATCATAGGCTAGAACATCTGAGTGTGCAGCAGCTTTAGCTGCAAAACCTTAGTTGTCGGTGTGGATTTGTGGTCAATTATTGTAGGTAGAGGCAGCTAGTGGATACTTGGAGTGGATGGATGGGTGGACAGAGTGAGATAAGTGTAGTTAGCTGGTGTGGGATAGTTGTAGATACATAGAGTGGATGGTTTTCAGTTGGTGTGGACAGGGTGGATACGTGGAGTGGATAGCGGCAGTTTGGTGTGGATTGTGTTGTATACCGGTATAGTGGCTAGAGGATGGATAGTGGTATTCTGTTCTAGATGAAGCAGCACTGGTGTGGATAGTTGTGGGCACTTGGAGTTGTTATGGAGGATGGATAGTAGCATTTTGTGTAGATTGGTAGTATCTATATAAAGTGACTAAAGTGAATAGTGACCGTTGGTGGTGGGTAGTGTTGGATTGCTTTGAAATGCATAGAGTGGATAATGGCAGTAAGGGTTAGATGGTGGTATTAGTTTAGTTAGAAGAGGTCCAGTTTGGATAGTCATAGTGGATGAGTGGTCGTAATTGTAGATGGTGGTAGTTTAGTTTAGAATAGGTCGTTTGGATAGTTATAGCTGGATACTGGCAGTATGTGCTAGATGGTGGTAGCTTAGTTAGAATAGGTAGTTTGGATAGATCCATAGTGGATACTGGCAGTATGTGTAGATGGTGGTAGTTAGTAGATAGAATAGTTAGTTTGGATAGTCATAGTGGATACTTATGGCAGTATTTGTAGATGGTGGTCAGTTAGTTGTTAGAAGAGGTAGTTTGGTGGATAGTCATAGTGGATACTGACAGTAATGTGTAGATGGGTGGTAGTTAGTTGGGAGAGGTAGTTTGGATAGTCCTCTATAGTGGATATCTGTGCAGTATTGTGTAGATGGTGGTGAGTAGTTATAGTTGGGAGAGGTAGTTTTTGGATAGTCATAGTGGATACCTGGCAGTAAATGTGTAGATGGTGCTAGTTGTAGGTGGGACAGAGGTAGTTTTGGACTAGTCATAGTGGATACGGACAAGTATGTGTAGATGATGGTAGTTAGTTGGGAGAGGTAAGTTTGATAGTCCATAGTTCATAGTGGGAGGAAGTAATTGGCTCGGGCAGTATGTGGTAGATGGTGGTAGTTAGTTGGAGGAGGTAGTTTGATACAGTCATTAGTGGATACTGGCAGTATGTGTAGATGGTGCTAGTTAGTTGGAAGAGGTAATTTGGATAGTCACAGTGGATAGTGGACAGTATGTGTAGAAAATGGTGGTAGTTAGTTGGAAGAGGTAGTTTGGATAGTCATAGTGGATACTGACAGTATGTGTAGATGATGGTAGTTAGTTGGGAGAGGTAGTTTGGATAGTCATAGTGGATAGTGGCAGTATGTGTAGATGGTGGTAGTTAGTTGGAGGAGGTAGTTTTTGGATAGTCATAGTGGATACTGGCAGTATGTGTAGATGGTGTGGTAGTTAGTTGAAAGAGGTAGTTTGGATAGTCATAGAGATTACTGACAGTATGTGTAGATGGTGTTAGTTAGTTGGGGGGAGAGGTAGTTTGGGATAGTCATAGTGGATTACTGGCAGTATGTGTAGATGGTGGTAGTTAGTTGGAAGAGGTAGTTTTTGGATCGTCCAATAGTGGATAGTGGAAGTATGTGTAGATGGTGCTAGTTAGTTGGGAGAGGTAATTTGGATAGTCATAGTGGATACTGGCAGTATGTGTAGATGGTGGTAGTTAGTTGGAGGAGGTAGTTTGGATAGTCATAGTGGATACTGGCAGTATGTGTAGATGGTGGTAGTTAGTTGGAGGAGGTAGTTTGGATAGTCATAGTGGATAGTGGCAGTATGGGTAGATAGTTGTGTGTGATTTGGATAAATGATTGATTTAGTTTGGATGGTGCTCATTTTCCAGTATATGCATAGACAATGTGGACAAGGGTCTTGAGGGATCTGCTTAGATATCTATAGTAATATTTTGCAGAGCATTTTGTACAAAACATCTGACAGTGTAATTTGTTGGGGGTTGGAGGTACTTAAAATCAAATGAAAATAGAGAGTCTAATACCTGGATATCTGCAGAAACATGATCTGCAAAAGTAAGTCTTAACAGTTTCTATGAAGTCAGTGAGGTCAAACACCCTTTTATAGTTCCAATTTAAATCCAAAATCCCATACAGTTATTCAGGAGTGTGTTAAGGTGGCCCTACCCTCAGGCCTCGAGCAATAAACAAAAATGCTTGTAGACCTACATAAAATAACAGTGTAATTAAAAGGGTGCTGGTTTGCAGACTACAAACAATGATGTACTAATGAGCTTCACTGCTATGCATATGAAAAGGAAATGCTCATGCATCAATGCACTAAAACACTGCCAACAAGCTGTCTGGGGAAAAACAATAGCAGGCAATCATGGCATTATGCAGTAAGCCCTCTTCGTGCTTGTGTACACAAAGGGTGGGAGGTGCAATAAATTAAGAGTGTAAGATTAAATTAATCTAGATGTAAAGGATTTAACCCCAGCTCCAATATAAAACAAACGACAACAAACAGCACAGCCTATTACCCATCCCCCCTACACTTAATTAAACCATTCTTGGCTAATATGGTAGAGCGCTGGAGGGCATATCAATAGCTAGATAGGACTGCAATTATGATGTTATATTTTTGCGTTCATTGAAGCCTGGGCCTCAGCAAAAGTGTTCAGCCAACCAAGACATTAGCTGAGTCGGGTGAATCAGGCCAGGGGCTGGGATCATTCTCACACACACACATATGCGCACACACATATGCACACACAGTCAGTCTGCCTGGCCAACAAACCGATCTCCCTTATAGATAAAGCAGACAGGCTGCCTCATGTCACTAATGCTGAATGGAGTGTCAGTCAGGAGGCTGAAGCTCTGAGACAAGTCATTATTTGGTTTTCACATCAAAAGGACTGGGCAGTGCCAGTCACTGGGCGTGTCTAACCCACTCCTGCTCTGTTTAACCACAAACAGAAAAAACAGAGAGACAACCTTCACTTTTAGTTTTAACCATTGGCTTCGTTAATATGTGGAAAGTGTGCATTTTTTTAAAGACTAGCAATTCACTTTTAATAGCTCCTAGTTAGTTCATTTATTATTATTTTATATCATATTAAAATTTTAGCATGAATGAAGCAAAGGTAAAAAATTATTTATCACTACATTTACATCCATTTAAGAATGATTTGTGCATGCAAATGTCATAGACCACCCTCCTTCATCTATATGTAATTAGTTAAATATCAGACATTTTTATGAATATTCCACTGATTAATAGTTGGAATAATTTTGGAGAATATTAAAAGATACAGAGAAAATGGGGCTCCTAACAACTGTGCAAGACCTCCACCAACAAAACTGACCCTATCTGACAAACAGTGCTCAAAGCTTTCATCTTTAAGAGAGAAAACCAAGCCCTACTCTTCCCACAGGTGCTTCCACTCATACTTTCACTACAAGAAGACAACTCTATGAGAAAACAACAGTAGAACAAAAGACTGACGACCCCAGAGTCCAGACATCAACACTATTGAATGTGTTTGGGCCTGATTGGATGATGAAAAAAACCCCAGAAAAGAACCAGCTTCTAAGACTGAACTTTGGAGATAAAAAATATCGCTACAGATTTCTTTAAAAAAAATAAAGCAAGTTTCCTAAAAAAGAATGGAAGCTGTAATAAAGGCAAAGGATAGACCCCCTAAACACTGCAAAATGAGATCTTGTATTTAGGTATTGTGGCCTCTGTGTAATGTTCTGTCAAAGTTTTCTACTTTTTTAAGGTACAAATTGTACATAATAGTAATTTCAACTGGAAATTAAAACTGCTCTGTGTAAGATCTGGGGATTGGAGGACTTGGAGACCTCTTTGGTGAACATCTGTTAATGCACGATGTGTGTTGACGTCTGTTGCACCTCGAATGGATCTGTGGATCTGTTTCAAGCATGTTACTTGTTCAAAAAGAACTTGGTCAAAACTTAAAGAATGTGTCTTTTGAGCATGCAAGTGAATGATATTGTGTAACATTTTTTTAAATCTGAGTCCTGAGCATCAGGCCTGTGTGTCTGACATTAATATATAAAGATGTATAATGTGATCCAAAGAACTGCCACATACTCTGGCTCAACACCTCTGATTTCTGATTATTACCTCAGGGTTAACAGAGTGGTGGCATCACATTTCAGCATCCTGTTTTCCTGACTAGTAAAGCTGCTTGTTTCAGTTTACACAAAACCTTAATCTGACATGATGGATATCACTGATTTCTTTACATTGCTGTATGTTAGCAACAAATTAGCACTGTTCCTGGGAGTCACCCTATACTATTCAAACTTTAGTCTTCAGTAATCTGTATTTTTAGGTGAATAACAAAATTACTCAAGAACCTAAACTCAGCCCTGGAGAGTAAATCAGGGCTACCTCTTAGTGTGACATAATGAAGTACATACACATTAAACACAATTGTGTTTTTACACATCACGTTCCTCGCTGTTGTCTGTCAATACAATTGAATTAGTGCAGATACATGGTTCATATCAGCTGGAAGAGGGACCATGGACATGGCCCCTACTCGACCCCCCATTGTCTCAGGAAATGACATTTCGATTGAATAAAGGCTGTCCTAGAAATGAACCCTAATCCACAAACCGAAAAGACCCCCAAATGTTCAGCCATCACGGCTCGCCTGAATGCTCTGATCCTTCAGATTAAGACACGAGGCGGGGGACTCTCTGAGCTGTGACCACATGGTTACAAAGAGACGACCCTGTGATGCACTGACAGGTCCCTGCTCTGGGGACAGCATGTGTGTGTGCGCGTGTCAGTGTCAACTGTTTTCTCCCTCAGGCAAAGACCACATGGAACATTTAGCCTGGAATCAGTGATTCATACATAGTTATTAATATCACACAGCTCTGCCCCTCAGTCTCCTTGAAGGGGAAAAAACCCAGGAGGCCAGCAAGTGAGCGTGCAGTGAAAGAAACGTTTTCAGACTTTTTGGTTTTTGTAATTAAATGACTTGTTATTTTAAAAGATTTACACACATAACATCTCTTAACTTCACAAAAACAACACTGATGGGAAAACAAGCATTCAGACACCACAAATGAGTAACATTTGTGCTTTGTTGCAAAAGCGCTGTTGGCAGTTAGAGCTTTGAGATGTCTAGGCTAAGAAGTAATTTGCTTTTTGCACATTTTGCTTCAATTTTGGCCCCATTCCTCTTGGCAAACAGTTCTTAATCCCCCCAGGGTTATGAAGGTGCCTGTGATGCCCGCACAGAGCATGATCCTGTCTAAAACTTTCAATGGGATTCAAGTAATTGAAAATTGGCATGCACATTCACCTTCTCCTTTAGAAGCTAGTCGAACTACACTTGGGGGCTGTGACTAGCTTGTTAGTTAAGTAAGCAAGTTTGTTACTTCAGTAGATATTTCTGCAATACAGGCGTCTTTGACATACGATCAAAATCGTTGTTTAAAAAAAAAAAAAGTTGGACAAATAACTGTGCTTTAGTCTGGACTGAGAGAGGCTGAAAGTGGTCATACAACGGGCACTTATGACAGTGCAAAAGCCATGATCTGCAAAGCCATAGAAGCATCACAAGTGGACCTTGGCGTACAAAATGGAATAAAACAAAGAAAAATACATGGTACATGCTCTTTAATAGAGTGTTAATAAATATTTTTAGTTATTTCTTCCCATGTTTGTGTGTGCGCATGCAGTGGTGTTAGTCACATGATGAGAATGTTGCTTTAGGCGCAGGTCCTATCCAAGGTCAATACTCCTTTAAGCAGTGGATGCATGAATGCTCTATAGGCTCATCCAGCACAGGGCTCGTTCAGAACGCACTCAGCCCGCAGAGATTACCCCACCTCAATCCATTCCTACTGATTGCAGCGCTGCAATTTCACTGCGGAAATACTGGACATAAAATACACCACTTTACAACCCTTTTTTCAGTGCCTTCGAGGAGACGGGCTGCTGCATTGCCATAGCAACCCAACCCCATGAAGTGCAGTGCAGGGAGGTCGGAATGGGGTAGGTGGACACGTTAAAAGGCCTCTCACAGGTTACAAACGATTGCAACAAGACATGTTGCTTACTTTTCAGCAGAAGGCAGAGCAAAGGTGTGACGCCACACAATGAGAATAGTATGGGTGTGTGTGGTGTTTGTGTGTTTTTGGTCTCTGCTATAATTGTGTAATGATGACTCAGGCTTTGTCCTCAAGAGACTTGCAAGCATTTTAATTACCCACTACACAGATTTGCTCCATAGCACAACGTCATGGAATTCTGAATTCCAAATAACAACTCGGGTGACACAGTGAGCTGGGAACTATAGGTTGCAAACAATGGCTAATTAAAAACTGTTGAGATTTATACTTAATTTTACTTTAGCAGAGGCTGCACTGTGGAGACATTTAACCTAAAACACATACGAACTCTGAACACTGATCCGTCCTGTTGCAAAACTGTTCTAAAATCAGCAACATGGGAAATATTTTGATTGGTTCAGGATAAGACTGTTATGGAATGAATCTCTGATTTCAGATGTTTTGGCAGGTCACATTGATAATACAAGTAATATATAATTAAATATCTGTGGCCTTTGGTAACAAAAAGAAATCAAGATACACATGAGGCTTGGTCTGCTTGAATAGTTTTAAGCAATAACTACATTGACATTTGGTGTTTAAAAAACCACAAAACAGCAACAGAAGCTACAGTGACAGATCTGAGAATCTGTTCTGACAAAAATCCAATCTTAATACTGTTGTAAGACATTAGAGCAATTAAACCAATCAATATATCTAATTCATGTTTTCAGTATTCTGAGCTGAATGTAGTGCAAACTATGAATCTGCAGAACTGTGGCAAATGTTAATACAATAAAACTGCTTCTCAAGTTACACAAATATCATTTTATTTTTTGTTATTTGCTATCCAAAATAAACAGTCAACCATGAACATGAGTCTTCTGAGTTTTTCTATTACATAGAAAAACTCAGAAGACTCATGTTCATGGTTGACTGTTTATTTTGGATAGCAAATAAAATGATATTTGTAACTTGAGAAGCAGTTTTATTGTATTAACATTTGCCACAGTTCTGCAGATTCATAGTTTGCACTACATTCAGCTCAGAATACTGAAAACATGAATTAGATATATTGATTGGTTTAATTGCTCTAATGTCTTACAACAGTATTAAGATTGGATTTTTGTCAGAACAGATTCTCAGATCTGTCACTGTAGCTTCTGTTGCTGTTTTGTGGTTTTTTAAACACCAAATGTCAATGTAGTTTTGCTTAAACTATTCAAGCAGACCAAGCTCATGTGTATTCTTGATTCTTTTTGTTACCAAAGCCACAGATATTTAATTATATTACTTGTATTATCAATGTGACCTGCCAAAACATCTGAAATCAGAGATCATTCAATAACAGTCTTATCCTGAACCATCAAAATATTTCCCATGTTGCTGATTTTAGAACAGTTTGCAACAGACGGATCAGTGTTCAGAGTTCGTATGTGTTTTAGGTTAAATGTCCCACAGTGCAGCCCTGCTAAAGTAAATTAAGTAAAATCTCAACAGTTTAATTAGCCATTGTTGCACCCTATAGTTCCCAGCTCACTGTGTCACCCCGAGTTTGTTATTTGGAATTCAGAATTCCATGACGTTGTGCTATGGAGCAAATCTGTAGTGGGTAATTAAATGCTTTGCAAGTCTCTGAGGACAAAGCCTGAGTCATCATACACAATTATAGCAGAGACAAACACACAAACACACACACCCATACTATTCTCATTGTGTGGCGTCACACCTTTGCTCTGCCTTCTGCTGAAAGTAAGCAACATGTCTTGTGCAATCTTGTAACCTGTGAGAGGCCTTTTACGTGTCCCACCTACCCCATTCCCCCTCCTGCACATGCAGTCATGGGCTGGGTTGCTATGGCAATGCAGCAGCCCGTCTCCTCGAAGGCACTGAAAAAAGGGTTGTAAAGTGGTGTATTTTATGTCCAGTATTTCCGCAGTGAAATTGCAGCGCTGCAATCAGTGGGAATGGATTGAGGTGGGGTAATCTCTGCGGGCTGAGTGCGTTCTGAACGAGCCCTGTGCTGGATGAGCCTATAGAGCATTCATGCATCCACTGCTTAAAGGAGTATTGACCTTGGATAGGACCTGCGCCTAAAGCAACATTCTCATCATGTGACTAACACCACTGCATGCGCACACACAAACATGGGCAGAAATAACTAAAAATATTTATTAACACTCTATTAAAGAGCATGTACCATGTATTTTTCTTTGTTTTATTCCATTTTGTACGCCAAGGTCCACTTGCGATGCTTCTATGGCTTTGCAGATCATGGCTTTTGCACTGTCATAAGTGCCCGTTGTATGACCACTTTCAGCCTCTCTCAGTCCAGACTAAAGCACAGTTATTTGTCCAACTTTTTTTTTTTTTTAAACAACGATTTTGATCGTATGTCAAAGACGCCTGTATTGCAGAAATATCTACTGAAGTAACAAACTTGCTTACTTAACTAACAAGCTAGTCGCAGCCCCCAAGTGTAGTTCGACTAGCTTCTAAAGGAGAAGGTGAATGTGCATGCCAATTTTCAATTACTTGAATCCCATTGAAAGTTTAGACAGGATCATCAGAGGCATCACAGGCACCTTCATAACCCTGGGGGGATTAAGAACTGTTTGCCAAGAGGAATGGGGCCAAAATTGAAGCAAAATGTGCAAAAAGCAAATTACTTCTTAGCCTAGACATCTCAAAGCTCTAACTGCCAACAGCGCTTTTGCAACAAAGCACAAATGTTCCCCATTTGTGGTGTCTGAATGCTTGTTTTCCCATCAGTGTTGTTTTTGTGAAGTTAAGAGATGTTATGTGTGTAAATCTTTTAAAATAACAAGTCATTTAATTACAAAAACCAAAAAGTCTGAAAACGTTTCTTTCACTGCACGCTCACTTGCTGGCCTCCTGGGTTTTTTCCCCTTCAAGGAGACTGAGGGGCAGAGCTGTGTGATATTAATAACTATGTATGAATCACTGATTCCAGGCTAAATGTTCCATGTGGTCTTTGCCTGAGGGAGAAAACAGTTGACACTGACACGCGCACACACACATGCTGTCCCCAGAGCAGGGACCTGTCAGTGCATCACAGGGTCGTCTCTTTGTAACCATGTGGTCACAGCTCAGAGAGTCCCCCGCCTCGTGTCTTAATCTGAAGGATCAGAGCATTCAGGCGAGCCGTGATGGCTGAACATTTGGGGGTCTTTTCGGTTTGTGGATTAGGGTTCATTTCTAGGACAGCCTTTATTCAATCGAAATGTCATTTCCTGAGACAATGGGGGGTCGAGTAGGGGCCATGTCCATGGTCCCTCTTCCAGCTGATATAAACCATGTATCTGCACTAATTCAATTGTATTGACAGACAACAGCGAGGAACGTGATGTGTAAAAACACAATTGTGTTTAATGTGTATGTACTTCATTATGTCACACTAAGAGGTAGCCCTGATTTACTCTCCAGGGCTGAGTTTAGGTTCTTGAGTAATTTTGTTATTCACCTAAAAATACAGATTACTGAAGACTAAAGTTTGAATAGTATAGGGTGACTCCCAGGAACAGTGCTAATTTGTTGCTAACATACAGCAATGTAAAGAAATCAGCGATATCCATCATGTCAGATTAAGGTTTTGTGTAAACTGAAACAAGCAGCTTTACTAGTCAGGAAAACAGGATGCTGAAATGTGATGCCACCACTCTGTTAACCCTGAGGTAATAATCAGAAATCAGAGGTGTTGAGCCAGAGTATGTGGCAGTTCTTTGGATCACATTATACATCTTTATATATTAATGTCAGACACACAGGCCTGATGCTCAGGACTCAAAATCAATGTTACACAATATCATTCACTTGCATCCTCAAAAGACTCATCCTTTAAGTTTTGACCAAGTTCTTTTTGAACAAGCAACATGCTTGAAACAGATCCACAGATCCATTCGAGGTGCAACAGACGTCAACACACATCGTGCATTAACAGATGTTCACCGAAGAGGCCTCCAAATCCTCAAATCTCCAGATCTTACACAGAGCAGTTTTAATTTCCAGTTGTAATCACTATTATGTACAATTTGTACCTTAAAAAAGTAGAAAACTTTAACAGAACATTACACAGAGGCCACAATACCTAAATACAAGATCTCATTTTGCAGTGTTTAGGGGGTCTATCCTTTGCCTTTATTACAGCTTCCATTCTTTTTTAGGAAACTTGCTTTATTTTTTTTAAAGAAATCTGTAGTGATATGTTTCAGTCTTAGAAGCTCGTTCTTTTCTGGGGGTTTTTTCATCATCCAATCAGGCCCAAACACATTCAATAGTGTTGATGTCTGGACTCTGGGGTCGTCAGTCTTCTGTTCTACCGTTGTTTTCTCATAGAGTTGTCTTCTCGTAGTGAAAGTATGAGTGGAAGCACCTGTGGGAAGAGTAGGGCTTGATTTTCTCTCTTAAAGATGAAAGCTTTGAGCACTGTTTGTCTAATGGGGTCAGTTTTGGTGGTGGAGGTCTTGCACAGTTCTTAGGAGCCCCATTTTCTCTGTATCTTTTAATATTCTTATTCCAATTTAATCAGAAATATATCATAAAAATGTTTATTTTAACTAATTACATATAGATGAAAGAGGGTGGTCTATGTGGTCTTGTGCATGCACAAATCATTCCTAAATGGATGTAAATGTAGTGATAAGTAACTTTGTACCTTTGGTTCATTCATGCAAAAATTTTAATATGATATAAAATAATAATAAATAACTAACGAGGAGCTATTAAAAGTGAATTGCTAGTCTTTAAAAAAAATGCACACTTTCCACATATTAACAAAGCCAATGGTTAAAACTAAAAGTGAAGGTTGTCTCTGTTTTTTCTGTTGTGGTAAACAGAGCAGGAGTGGGTTAGACACGCAGTGACGGCACTGCCCAGTCCTTTTGATGTGAAAACCAAATAATGACTTGTCTCAGAGCTTCAGCCTCCTGACTGACACTCCATTCAGCATTAGTGACATGAGGCAGCCTGTCTGCTTTATCTATAAGGGAGATCGGTTTGTTGGCCAGGCAGACTGACTGTGTGTGCATATGTGTGTGCGCATATGTGTGTGTGTGAGAATGATCCCAGCCCCTGGCCTGATTCACCCGACTCAGCTAATGTCTTGGTTGGCTGAACACTTTTGCTGAGGCCCAGGCTTCAATGAACGCAAAAATATAACATCATAATTGCAGTCCTATCTAGCTATTGATATGCCCTCCAGCCTCTACCATATTAGCCAAGAATGGTTTAATTAAGTGTAGGGGGGATGGGTAATAGGCTGTGCTGTTTGTTGTCGTTTGTTTTATATGGAAGCTGGGGTTAAATCCTTTACATCTAGATTAATTTAATCTTACACTCTTAATTTATTGCACCTCCCACCCTTTGTGTACACAAGCACGAAGAGGGCTTACTGCATAATGCCATGATTGCCTGCTATTGTTTTTCCCCAGACAGCTTGTTGGCAGTGTTTTAGTGCATTGATGCATGAGCATTTCCTTTTCATATGCATAGCAGTGAAGCTCATTAGTACATCATTGTTTGTAGTCTGCGAACCAGCACCCTTTTAATTACACTGTTATTTTATGTAGGTCTACAAGCATTTTTGTTTATTGCTCGAGGCCTGAGGGTAGGGCCATCTTAACACACTCCTGAATAACTGTATGGGATTTTGGATTTAAATTGGAACTATGGAAGGGTGGTTGACCTCACTGACTTCATAGAAACTGTTAAGACTTACTTTTGCAGATCATGTTTCTGCAGATATCCAGGTATTAGACTTTCCATTTTCATTTCATTTTAAGTACCTCCAACCCCCAACAAATTACACTGTCAGATGTTTTGTACAAAATGCTCTGCAAAATATTACTATAGATATCTAAGCAGATCCCTCAAGACCCTTGTCCACATTGTCTATGCATATACTGGAAAATGAGCACCATCCAAACTAAATCAATCATTTATCAAATTCACACAACTATCTACACATACTGCCACTATCCACTATGACTATCCAAACTACCTCCTCCAACTAACTACCACCATCTACACATACTGCCAGTATCCACTATGACTATCCAAACTACCTCCTCCAACTAACTACCACCATCTACACATACTGCCAGTATCCACTATGACTATCCAAATTACCTCTCCCAACTAACTAGCACCATCTACACATACTTCCACTATCCACTATGACGATCCAAACTACCTCTTCCAACTAACTACCACCATCTACACATACTGCCAGTATCCACTATGACTATCCAAACTACCTCTCCCAACTAACTACCACCATCTACACATACTGTCAGTATCTACTATGACTATCCAAACTACCTCTTTCAACTAACTACCACCATCTACACATACTGCCAGTATCCACTATGACTATCCAAACTACCTCCTCCAACTAACTACCACCATCTACACATACTGCCACTATCCACTATGACTATCCAAACTACCTCTCCCAACTAACTACCATCATCTACACATACTGTCAGTATCCACTATGACTATCCAAACTACCTCTTCCAACTAACTACCACCATCTACACATACTGCCACTATCCACTGTGACTATCCAAATTACCTCTTCCAACTAACTACCACCATCTACACATACTGCCAGTATCCACTATGACTATCCAAACTACCTCCTCCAACTAACTACCACCATCTACACATACTGCCAGTATCCACTATGACTATCCAAACTACCTCTCCCAACTAACTACCATCATCTACACATACTGTCAGTATCCACTATGACTATCCAAACTACCTCTTCCAACTAACTACCACCATCTACACATACTGCCAGTATCCACTATGACTATCCAAACTACCTCTCCCAACTAACTACCACCATCTACACATACTGCCAGTATCCACTATGACTATCCAAACTACCTCTCCCAACTAACTACCACCATCTACACATACTGCCAGTATCCACTATGACTATCCAAACTACCTCTTCTAACTAACTACCACCATCTACAATTACTGCCAGTATCCACTATGACTATCCAAACTACCTATTCTAACTAACTACCACCATCTACACATACTGCCAGTATCCACTATGACTATCCAAACTACCTATTCTAACTAACTACCACCATCTACACATACTGCCAGTATCCACTATAACTATCCAAACGACCTATTCTAACTAACTACCACCATCTACAATTACTGCCACTATCCACTATGACTATCCAAACTACCTCTTCTAACTAACTACCACCATCTACACATACTGCCATTATCCACTCTATGCATTCAAAGCATCCACACTACCCACACCAACGGTCACTATTCACTTTAGTCACTTTATATATCTACACAATCTACACCAAATGCTACTATTCATACTCCATACACTCCAAGTGCCCACACTATCCACACCATCTGCTTCTATCTACACTAATACCACTATCCACTCTAGCCACTATACGTATCCACACAATCCACACCAACTGCCGCTATCCACTCCACGTATCCACCCTGTCCACACCAACTGAAACCATCCACTCTATGTATCTACACTATCCACACCAGCTAACACTATACACTCTGTCCACTCCAAGTATCCACTAGCTGCCTCTACCTACACTAATTGACAAAATCCACACGAACTAAGGTTTTGCAGCTAAAGCTGCTGCACACTTCAGATGTTCTAGCCTATGATTACTAAACCACAAGGATGATTGCGACAATCAGCCAGTGATTCATATGATACTGAATTACTGAAAGATGTATATTTCCAGACACTAACAAGGGAATAAGCCATAGTGCATGTTTCTGCTGATGTTGCACTGGACATTCCCAGAGCATCTGCAGAGGGATGGGCAGTTTGTCACAGGAACTCCAGTGCTGTCAAACCAGACGCAGACTTCTCCTCTATACACTAATGGCACACTACATCATTGCAGAATGTCTTCCTTCTCTCTCTCTCTCTCTCTCTCACACACACACACACACACACACACACATGCTTTTTTTTATATCAATACAACAGTTTCAGTCATTTACAAAGAATTAGAGGCAGGTTACGCTCCCTATTGCTTATTGTTACACACACTAAAGCAATATGGCGTGACTCCCATTAGCTGACTAGTTTTGGTCAGTTACCTTGAAAATTCTTTTCAGTATGAGTGAATGTGACTGGTCATTGTTTTGCCTTGCCTCCTTCTTACTGCTCAGTCTGCTTCGAAAGGTTATTGCTGACCACGCATTAGGAGCGAATATCAGTGCGTCAGAGTGGTTTACGCGAATACTTAGCAAATGAATAATGTGCAGCGGGTCCCAGCCCACAGAATGCCTAATTGCCATCAGTGATGAGCGTACCGTCTGACCTTGGCATTTGTTAGTCTTTGGTTTGGTTTCTCAGTTGCAGTGCTCATTTGACTTTATCATGCGGGTTCCCCTTTCTCACCGCAGAAACAGAGGGCCTGCTTTTGTCATTAGAGATCGCTCTGCCAACAGGAACACAGAGTAGCCAAGCATTAGATTGAACTCTGTGTTTGGTTAACCCCTTAAGAAATGTCTGCCAGAGGATGAAATGGAACTCGTGAATGACGATATCACTTCATCTAGGAAAAACACAAGGACTGCAGCCCTTGCCCATGTCTGATTCATCATATGGGCACTACCAATCTTAATTAGATTATAGATTATTGTTAGTGGAAAGCAGTTCCCAATAGTAAAGTAGGAGTCAGATGGCATTGTAGATAAGACCACCAGCCCACATGCTAAAGATGGAGGGTTTATTCTTTGTCTTGGGAGGAAAAACACGTTTGTACCAATAAGAGTCATATGGGGTAAGAAACCCAACACTAAATTTGCCACCATTATAAGTCACTCTGGATAAGGCTAACTGCTAAATATGTAAATAAACAGTGACATGATCCAAATGGTCTGGCTACTTCAGTAAAACCATTTGGTGGCACCGACAAGCGAATGATGTCAATTTGCAGCATGTTTAACCAAGAACATCTTGTACCACTTCATGCTAAACCTTTATAGGCAGACAATGGAATGAATTTGCTAGCACTTTCATGTTTCTGTCAGATATTCTAGTGCTCTTTCAGGCATGCATGAGGTGTATTATTGACTTAATGTCTTATAGCATAAACATTTGGGCACTGTTCAAGCCTGCTCTCTGATGCTGATGAATCAGAAGACTCCTCCTGCTCAGTCAGACTGCAGGGGCAGACTGGGATAACGGCAGGGATACACGACTCCCTTGAATAATGTCCAAATAAAATAGAGAGGAATTCCAGGGTGCGGCAGAGAGCGGAGAAGTAGGGTGGTGGGAGGGAGAAAGTGAATGTTGTATTTGCAAGGGCCAGCTATATATATACAAGGAGCTTTTTGTGCAGCTCCTCTCGAAGAGGCAGTGCGAGGCCCCAGGCCACTCTCAGGAGGCCCGATGCTTATCACAGGCCCAAATATGAGCAGCATGAAAAAATGAGAGATTGTTTTTGTTTTCATCCCTCTGAGACAGATAAGGGAGGTCTCCCAAAAGACAATTAGACACTGCTTGTCATGCCTTGGAGTTCAGACATGGCAAAAACAGGGCATAAACAATCAAACAAGCCTAAACAAACAGGGCTGCTTTTTCACCGGTGTTCAAGGAGAAGTGAATAGGAAACTCCAATACTGCTGGAGTAATATGGGTGTATTCTGGAACCTAGACCTAGTAGAAAGGGCAACCACAGATACAAAAACTTCAAAAAAAGACATCATCTTAGTGCACAACAGAAAAGCCCATAAGATAATTAAATCATTTAACTTCTTTCTCTCTAAACGGGGAGTGGGATGTACAGTTTATGCCTGCTATGTCTTCTGAAGGATATACAGTGTAACATTCCTACAACGCATAAATTACTTTCACAAACCGTTCGGCATAAGCACTGTAGCAGACCATCCATAACTCACTCACATAGATATTTCCCAATATGTGAAAGTCAAAGTCAGCCTCCTATGCCTCTGTAAAGGGACTTAGGTGTTCAGGAAGAGGAGAAGCTAAGCGTGAGGTGTTAATTGCCCCCAGTGCTGCTGAAATATGAATTGGATTTTTCCAGGTGAATAAACAACATGAGGAGAACAGAGTTCAGTAAATGGTCAGAATTACCTGAAGGGCTCCATGTTTCTTATTCTTCTGACCTTATACCCAATGTTCAGATTGTTGAAGAGCACATCGGTCCTTAACTATCCATAAATGTCAGTTCCAGTAAATACAAAACATTCATTTTCACATATCTGACCTGCATACATATTAAACTTACATAAGTAAATACACATAACTTGATGGACCTTGATGGACCCCTGCTGTCCATAATGCTAATCACAACCATAATGTAGACTGCTCTTCCCACCTTTAAGCCATGTCTCTTTTATCTTTGACTTGTGTGTAAGGAGACTCATTTTACCCCACAGGTCACTGCGGGGTTGACATTAACGCTCAGACTGAATGAGATTAAAGCTCAGTGTTTAGGCCGTCTGACCTCAGCGATGCCTGTGTGCAGCTGATAGTGAAGTAGGTCGAGCCCTCACAGGACAAATAATCTGTGTAATTCAATCTATTGTTCTAGGATCCAGCTATTGTGAAAGCAGTTGTTTATCACAGTATCCTATTGTTTCACAAGATTAGCAGCAAGGCATTATAGTAAGCTCCAACACTTAAAAGTAACCTTCAGTAGATTAAGCTTCATGTAGTTCAGAGCTATTAAGAACAATGTGACAAAAAAAAAATTCAAGGAACATAGCCATAATGTTCTGATCATTAAAGAAGAAGTAAACACAACTACATTGACTAATGCCTGGGGACTTTTCTCAGATTTACCAACAGATTGACATTCCAAACAGTATACCCAAGTCTTAATTCCCCCAAACAGGCCTTTTTCAGTTTAATTAAGGTCTTAAGTAGAAGCTGGCAAGAAAAGCATTAAGTTAACCGGGGCAGAACAAAAGCTTTCAGCAGCAGATTTATTTAACAGAATGCCTAATACCATACACTTATACAGAGCTGCAATGCCATCTAGTGGTCCTAGCATTAACAGCACTCCTAAAGGTAACATAGATACTGATCTCTGTCATCCTGAGCCTGGCAGAATTAGGTTGGGGTGTGTGAAATCGGATGCTTTAGGGACTTTAGGACTCTGAAGGGCCAAAGCTTTAATTATCACATAACTTATCACAACTGTCACATAGCATAAGGTGTTCAAATCTTCACCGAGTTGTAGAATGGCTATTGGTAACGGTGTGGCCTACTTTTTGTGTGCCTATGTAATTGAGAAATAGATATAAGGAAATATTATACATATTATATACACAATTCTTACTATTGTATTTGCAAGCAGTTAATTTCTCTAAGAAACAATATAGAAATACTACAGGGAGCACTGCCTTGTTTTCTGCATGGATTGTCTGCATGAATTAAGCATAAATTAATTAATGTTTCTCATGAAAATCTATGATGCATCTATACTATACTATGCTTGTGGAAGACTTATGGAAATAACCAATAAACTTGTAAAATATAACTGCAGAGGAAGACAGAGTTAATACAGAGTAACCCACTGTGTGCCTTTAGTCAAAAATACTAAGGTAGTTAAATTTGCAGTATAATGCATATAGTTTCTAGTAAAACTGGAAGCTTCAGAAAAAAGTCCTTTAAGAACTGTGCAAGTGAACTGCTTCTGAAACCGTAGGAGGTGAAATCAGCAGAGATGCAAAACTAATATAGTAGTCACACACACATATACACAGTGAAGACTGAGAACTTCATTAGCAACACCTGCTCATTCGTGTAATGGAGTGGCAGCGGAGAAGCCTATACAGTCCTGTAGCTGTTGACTGTGGAAGGATGTTTACTCAGAATGGTACAGTAAAGAAACATCCAATATGCAGAAGTTCAGCAGACAGTGATGTTTTGCCCCAGTAATACTTATCAATCATTGTTTTAATGCCACAGTCTATTTGAGTATTGCTGCTGAACATGTGCATGTCTTCATCTTCTTCACCATCTTCTAATGGCTACTTCCAGCATTATAATGCATCATCAGAAAGCAAACAATGTCTCAAAAGGCTTTATGAACATAAGATGTTCAGTGTTTTTCAGGGGCCTTCCCAGTCACCAGATCTGAATCTAGTACAACACTTATGATGTGGTTGGACGGGAGATTCTCAGCCAAAGTGCATCTGAGAAATCTGTGTGAAATGCATGAGGCAAGCATGTAATGTGTACAGTATAACAAAGATTTAGTTAGTTTTAGTTTTAAGTTTTTCATCTTGAAGTCGGTAATTACTCTCTCTTATAAAGGAATTCTTTTTATTGTAGTTGTAGTAAACATACACAAGAAAACAACTCACAACTTATATGGGCATTCCCAAGTCATCCCCTGGCGTAACATCACTTCATAATTCATTTACATACTACTGTCCCCTGACTTTTGGCATGTACCTGTAGGACAGAGTAGGACTGTATTAAAAGCAGAAAAACCTAAAATATATGGAGTAAGGCATATTGTCACTGTCCAAAGAAAAACAAGCATCTCCAAAATGGCAGCTTTGCAGGAGAGGGCAAACATCTAATGTAATTTTAATGTAAGGGCAATGGAGCCAGACTTGTGCACAAGCAGTTTTTGGCCATTTCTGTTAGTCCATTCATCATAAAATCTTCAGACAGTGTAAACAGCAGCTGCTTTGTTCAAGAAATGCATACTAGAGATACATGGTTTTCTTTGGACAGCATGTACAAATTCACTGAGTGATCTGTAATGCAGTGGTGACCTTCAAGGAGAGGCAATGGGGAGGATTTTAAATTGAACCAAAATAGAGATGCCAATGCACGTAATTAAATTTTGTACTCAGTTCGGTTGAAAAAAACGAATAAAAGACAGTTTTACAGAAAAGTTCAGGTTTTTCCCAAGTGGTGCTTGGAAAATAGGTTTGGGGAGGGGGCTCCTCTTTTTTTCTACTTAAAGGCTATACATCTGTTTACAGCCTTCATAGTTAAATGAATTTCTTCTAGTCTTGGTAAGATGAGCTGAAGATTGCTTGTTTCGCCCGATAAGATAACTGAAATGGATTAGTATGAATATCTTTTTGAAGTACTTCTCGTAGGATGTTTTCAATTATGGACCACCATGTTTGCAATTTAGGACATTCCCAAAACATATGTAACATATTACCAATATTTATTTCACATCAAGGATCCTGAAGAAAGTCGGGGCAAAAAGTACACCCAGTAAATTATTTTGTATTGTCATAACTTGTGTCTAGAGATAATTAAAAATTACTTCTTAATTATATGTATCCTGGGGTCCTTTTTAAATTTTATCAGCAGTGGCTGTACTTGCTATGGCATGATCCATTAGATTACTGACTTAACATGATCAGGCAAAAAAACAAAAATAAATGAAAAATCCTCCATGTTGGCAAATACTGACGTTTGTGAAGATGCTTCTATGAAATGTAAACTTCTATATGATGTGATATAGGCCTGCTGTTTTCATTCTAAAATGTAGCTAGCAATGCCTAAAAAGTATAAAATGCAAATGTAGCTTACTGACCTGGCTTAAAGTCAGGACATTCGCGACTTCCCATTCAGGACATTAAACTGGCTTGGACTGTAGAATAAAATTCTTCCAAGTGACCCGATACCTTAATTATCTTTATTGTATTTAAATAGAGAGAGTAGAAGACCTAACGGCTCAGCATGTAGCCATGTAGGACAGGGATGAACTCTAAAATGCAGGAGTGGGGCTCCACCTTTGGACTAAAACTGTGTTGTGTGTGGAAGTTGGGCAGCATCTTTATTTCAACGAATTTCTGTTTAAACTAATTTCTTTATGTCTATATACACAGTCTGTCACGTTTAGAATTTACATTCTAAACATCAAACCCCAGCATCTCTGTGATTACTCTGCCATCTAGTGGTTAACTCCTACTTGTTACCACATGACACATATACATCTCAGGCTTTCATTCAAAATCAACATACATAAGGGGTATCAACTTTGCAAACAAAAATGTATTCAGAAACACGAACAAAGATATGTTTTAAAAATGGAATGATGTGAAAAAACAGTTTAGATATCACAAATTAAAAGTTTGCACTTTGTTGTAATGTTCAGCAAATAGTGCTTCAGATTTGTATTATTATCCCCAAGGAATTGCCCACACTACTTTATTAAAAGAGAAAAAGACAGAGTTTAATTTAATCCACTAAAAAGGTGCTCAAATAACACATCACATGTATTGCATTTATTCATGTGGTACATGTTCATAAAAAATCCATAAAATTTCATATGCTGCCATGAGAGCATATTGTAAAGTGGAGACATAAAAGCACACTTGAATAATGTAAATAAATGCACAGTACTGTTTGCTTTCCTGAGGCCTTGGCAGTGTGCTGATGTACATGTATACCTAACAGCATAAGGGTTGCAAATGAATGAGGAGTGGAGGTCACTCACCCTCTGCCATTTAAAAAAAGACAACTCCGTCATCATATCAGAGGTCGTATCAAGCCTGTTTGTGTAGTTCGTATCCATGTGAATGTGTGTGACAGTTCACCTGCTAAGGGAGTGTCTGGATTTCCACAGAGCTGGATGGATGTGTTTTCATACTGTGTAGTCATGCCAACAGAACTGTAAGACCCTCAGCTCCTCTACAAACAGTAATCCCCCAAAACACTTATATTAGCTTTAACATCAGCGCTCCAGTCCAGGAGTCACTGCTGACTTAAGGCTGTTGGTTTTGGTAAAGATTACAGCCCAAAACCACAGGATAAGATCACACATGCTTTAAGATCGCTTGACTGGCCCAAGACCACATAGGTTCTAGTACATCAAATATTACACTGTTTATTTTATTTGCAGTTTTATGCTTTTAATGCATCTTGATACATTTTGAGTGAAGAGTAAACGCTTTATCAGGAAACCTGAACAGTACCACACTCTGTCAGAAAGGGTAATGACCAGTTACGTTTCAGTCCCCCAATGAAAAAGATACAAACAAAGCAAATGGGTCCTCAAAAAGGTACGATGTGATGATTATGGCCCAATTGTGCACTTTAAATTAGTTTTACAGTTAAACTGAATTCACTGTTCCAGCAACAAAATGCCATGTTATAGCTAATTTTCAGTTTATTGATTTATTTGATATATATCATGAATATTCATTAAAATCAACAACATTTCTTCATCGACTTGTTTGGAATATTGTCTTGTATTCCAAAGTACATTACAAGTCTCAGTGCTTTTACAATCTGATTGAAGAGTTTAATTCCTTGCTGCACCCTCCTTACCAAGGTGAGCACTAGTGTTGAGTTAATGCACCTGTGAAGGAAAAGAGTTAAATTATGCTCAAGAGTTATAGAGCACATTTTACAATGGGAGTTGCTTTACAATGAATATGAGACCAAGCCTTAAACAAGCAATCCAAAGGTGACAGCGGCAAAGAAAATCTCCTCAAGAGCCAAAGAAAGAAACCTTGAGAGGAACCAAGACTCAAATATGGAACCCAACCTCATGTGGTCAACAAGACAATAACATCAAAAGAGCAAAACTAAATGCAAAACTAAAATAAACTATAAACAATGAAAACGTAAAAGTGAACACAGAGTAAATAAGATAGTTGTGTCATTCGACAGAAGGGTTTTAGAGTAATCAGTGCTAACTGATAACTACTGTTAGACAGTAAACTAGACATTCATCTACAAATTCAGGGAGAGGTCTGTTTAGCTGCTTCAGCCACAATACGCAGGCTTCTGTTTTTACCATTCTTAACTAGAGCTACAGCGCTGGTCTGCATCAGGGTGCTGCTGTACCAAACTGGTTCACCCAGTTGGTCCTTCACATCCCACCAGCAAACCAACAACACATTGGCCAGCCAACATAGGACCCCCGAATGCCGGAGTGTGTTTTCCATACTACTGAAAACCACCACAGTTACAGCATTTGTGCCATGAAACGTACAGGTTTCTCTGAGAGTGTGCCAAACTATATGATTAGAACTTTTGAAGAACAAGGCTCGAATCAAAGCCTTGACAAATAGTTTAAGTTTAAATGTTTAAAGTCTTTTAAGAAATCTGGTGAAATTATTAAATTATTAGGAGTCACAGGCAACAAGGTGCACACACTAAAGGAATATATACAGGTTAATCCATGAATCAAATTCAGAACCCAACTCCCCTTAGTGTAAGCTGTTAAATCCATAACCACACAAAAAACCTAAACCAACTTACTTAAACACAGAAGATTTAAAACACAGCTTAATGATGCTCAACAAACACAGATAAGAGCCCAACAAGAGCGTTACAAATTAGGAGACAGGTGCTGGGGATAATTAAAGGGCAGTGCCAGAGAGGAGCCTGGACCAATCCAGGAGCTTTCCGAGCAGGGGCATGACTTTGAAACAATGACAAATAACTAGTGTGAGTCATATTTAGCATATTTGAGCTTATTTAACGTCTTTACCAGTAAGGTAATCATTTAGGTTTGTAACACAGTATGCCTATTTAACATGGATGAAGAGCCCAGGTGTTTGTATGCAGCCTGACTGAGGAACAACCGCATAATAATGATGGCTTGCTATGTAAGAACATGCCTTAAACCACAAACCCATACTACATTCTGCTAGTTTTTACATCAACATAAGGCCTTTTGGTGCTACTGCAATACTGTTACTTCGAAAACGTCCTAATGCAAAACTGAGATAGAGCCATCAGCCACAGACAGACCCTCCTACAATTCCAAGTGGTCACACCTATGCTGAGCCACTTAGGTAAGAGCATGACTGTAAATGAAGAGTCTTTCTAGCAACCTAGTATTATCCAAGCACCCACAACAAGCTTTTTTCTGTATTAGATTCCTCAAAAATAGCCTTGAAAAGTTAGAGGGGCTGGTACGAATGGAGAACATTGCAAAGGTTCCTGAACAATCACAAACCAGTTTGTTAGGCCAGCTCAACAGTTGCATTTGTTGGTGTTTGCTAGAGAGTGCCGTGGGCTTAGTATGGGCGCGGTGCCGAGAGGGTGCGGCCTCTTCAGGGAAGTGTGAGAGAATAGGGGAGGGACTGTGGGGGACTGGGAGAGTATAAATGTACTCCACCCAAAATTCCTTTTGACGCCTTCTCCACCTGGGAACTACATTTCTGTGCCATATCATACCAAGAAACAGGTAACAGTGTGTATTATTTTCTAGTTTGTCAGACTGTTAGCACAGAGGTGCTGTAAATGCAGAATGTTACTGCTTATCGGCACTGCTGAGGCATGATGCTGTAACAGGATCAGTTTTCTTTGCCACAGGCAAATATGACGCTGTGTCACATGAAGACATATCGTCACAGTCTAATGAAAAACATGTCTCCATTTTTGTTGTTTTTGACTTTTTATGCATCATTTGAGCGCAGCAGCTAGTGGCTACGTTGTGTGGAAAATTCAAGATGAATGGACTCACAGAAAACCTCCTTTTCCAAGGGGAGGGTGGGGGCAGTCTCAGGTTTTTACCCTCTCCTGTAAAGTTGCCGTTTTGGAGATACTTGTGCTTGTTTGGACAGTGAAGATATGTAACGTACACAAATGTAAAGCATGTGTACTTCTAAAGTTCCTTTGTGGAAAAATAAAACATGTTTAATTTGTGAGCTTTCCAAGTGATCGGCTGAATAGAACCTGTCAGAATTTGGAGTGTTCAGACAAGTTCTGACCTGCAGGGCTGCTCATCTCTGTAATAAGTGGTTTGCTAATAAAGGAGTGCACACTTGTTTATTAGTTGAAGAGTATAGTTAGTAAGGGTCATGCTGCTAACAAAGATTTCCAGTATTAATCTAATGTTAATCTGGTTACTGTTCAATGTTACTGTAACTGTTAGTCAAGGTAAGACAAGGTGGTGGTCATGCTAAAGCCCGGTTGTCATGATGTCCAGTTTTGGTATGGTTTGACTGGAGTTATGGAGTAGCACATGCAGATTGGGTGCACATACTTTTGCAGTACACCCTCCCTTAATGTAACACGACAAGAAAATGACTGGACTGTATCATTTAAGAACTGTGCAAATAAATAGAGTTTGATTAAGATTCCACACCCCCAAATGGATTCTGATTGCTTAAGATTACTGCTTAGATTACAATGCAAGTATTTCATTGTTCCTTTGAGTATAATGACAGGGATGTGGAGGGGTTAGTGTTTCACATATGAGTCATCCAAACATGATCTATTTAGGACTGTGGGAATTAATAGTCTTATATTTGACACCTGAACAGTGGTTTCCTAAGAGAAGCAGTAATGCTATATTCCTTATGGGATCATAATGAAAATGATCGTTTGACTGAAAGACTGGCCATCAGACGTTTGGTAGCACATGCCTTCTTTCAAAATTGAATTTACTAGCTGTCATATCTGAAGTACCTGCATAGCTTTTAACATGGTAAAAGCTGCTTATTAATACTTTAGGTGTGTGTGTGTGTGTATATATATATATATATATATATATATATATATATATATATATATATATATATATATATATATATATATATATATATATATATATATATATATAAAATACTATTCTTTTCTATTTAAGATTGGGTTTCTATTTTCTATTTAAGATTGGGTTTAACCTAAATGATTTTTGCTGCACAAAATGAATGTTTTGGTCTAAAGGTGTTTAAAAAGTGCTTGTATCGCTACAAGGAGTCTGTATAGTGTAGAATGTAGAGTCACAAAGCTGTAAATATTGTTTAAAGAAACTTGGTTACAATTCAGCATTTAAGAGTTTTTTTACATACCCTGGGTTAGACCTTTAGCACTGAGATTCTGATATCTGTCAGTTTTTCCTAGATGACATAACCTAGATATATAATGATATAGTGACCTATCCAAATAGAAAAAGACATTGCAAATAAACAAAGATGGCATGATGAAAGACAACATGCTTGCATTACACCATTTGAATAAAAGTAGTTTGACAATTTTCCACTTACCACAATTGAAACATACAGATATTTAACCCTGTTTCTATGTTGTCTTTTTCAGATATCATGGATGTAAGTGGACTTCAATCCTTATAAACTGATTTATTGGATGTCATGTCGGGAGAAGGACCACACCTCAAACTCCAACAGCAAACCTAACTTTACCTGTTTTCTATTTACTACCCACATCTCACAATCCAGCTAACTTAAACACTGTGTATAGTGACTTGCCTCTCAGGCAACACTAACTCATTAAACAACTTGGCATCTACTCCAGCCAGTCAAGGACCTGTGGAAAAGTTAATTATGTGGTGCAACATAATCCATACAAAGTCCTATGGATATTAAACTACAGGAACACAAGGAGTTCTTTCTGGACTGCCATTCTGTTATTCCTCTATTGTATAAATACATCTTTGTAATACATAGTGGGGTTCAGTAGCTGAAGCCCAAGTTTGACTTAAGTTTATTGGTCCATATCAGTCCATCTAGTTGGGAATGATGACAATGAAATGGTACATGCAAAAGCTTACACATACAATGGCACCTTCAACCAAGCACCCTGAGCTCACCCCTAACCTCACTAGTCAGTAGCTGTCCTGGGACTGAGGAAAACTAAAATAAACATTAAATGTAAATGTTTTTAACTGAAGACCTCTGTGCTTATATCTGCACCTGTGCATTTCTCTCTTGTGCTGTTTTCTCTCAGCTTGCAGATGCTCTTGATAGTGGAACAGCACAAAGCAATCAGGCGGGAGGGCCAACATGGCCAGGACAGCCCACAAACCCTTCCTGGCCTGGGCAACCTGCTTGGCCTGGACAACCAAGCCAGCCCACCTGGCCAGGGCAACAGCCAGGCATGCCAGCTCAACCATACTGGCCTGGTCAGCCTGCGCAGCCAGGATGGCCTGGACAGCCCAACCAGCCCACTGCACCAGGCTGGCCAGGACCAGCCCCACCAACTGCCCCTCAAACAGGCCCACTGGTAAGATTCTGTTTCATTCACAGAGTTGTTTTGAGCCTACCCCTCCCCTGCCAGCCTTTTTTATAAGTTGGTTTTGTTATTATTTAAAATCTTGCTCTTCAGTTTGTTCCTGTAATGGGGTCTTGCTGGTTCAGAAGCAAAATGTGCAGTAAAACTACAGATTCAAAATCACATTTGAAATGTAAACGTGTTTCTCTTTATACTAGACTGTCCCATACAACCTGCCTCTGCCCAGTGGAGTCTATGACAGAATGCTCATTACCATCCAGGGTCAGGTCAAGCCTGATGCCAAAGCGTAAGAACAATTATACATTGTAAAATGCTCAACTGTTCAGATTTCCAGGTCTCAAAACAACAAAAAAATGAAACTCATAATGAAAATAGTCTTGTTACATGAGTAACTGTGGAGATTGGCTCTATTCTGTAATATGCATGATCCTCTGTGGTAGTTTTGGTCCTTTATTGCAGTTTTACAAGTAAACACTGCTTACACTGTTACATGCCGCAATAAAAATGCACTGTTTCTTCTTGTTAGGTTAACAATTGACATGAAAAGAAATAACGACATAGCCTTTCATTTCAACCCCCGCTTTAATGAGGATGGGAGGCAGGTGATAGTGAGAAACACTATGATAGGTAACCGGTGGGGCTCAGAGGAAAGGGCAGCTCCTTTGTTCCCTTTTGCTCCAGGGAAGCCTTTCGAGGTGAGTACTATGGTGGAGCATGCTGATTCATCATGGGGAAATTTTATGTATTCTTTCCCCATTAAAGAGAATTTGTTTCTTTCTTGTTTGTTTAAGGCCCATATGTCTACATGTATTCAGTTTCTTGTTTTTTTTTTTTTTTAAGCTGATGATTTTGTGCACTCCAACTGAATTCAAAGTGGCCGTGAACAAGTCACATCTGCTGGAATTCAAGCATCGGGTTCGTGAGCTCAACCAGATCAATCAACTCAGCATCTACAGGGATCTCATGCTGTCATCTGTGACTGTAGGGACATTGCCCTAAAATCATAAATGTTCTCTAGATGCCTCTATTTATCTGCTCTGTAAACTTGCCTGACCGAAGACATTATTTCTCAGAATAAACTGCTTTCAGTGGTTTTTAAAACTCTAGTTCATGGCATGGAGAGTGACTGGAGAAAGAATACTGTATGTGGTGCATGCACTTAAAATAAAAAAATAAAAATATCGCTTTACGTTTGTCATTCATAATGGTATAATGGTTTTACTTGAATAAATATAATCCTACTTGTTGTAATTGGTCTGTAAATTTCAATGTTTAGACCACTGGTGGGTTAGAGACCAGAAAAAGTGGCTCTACACAAATACCAGATATTGATGGGTTCACTAAGATCGTGTGCCTATAAGAAATATAAAGGCAAGGATTTGAAAATTGCATCATGCCATCAGTCAACTTTAGTAATGCAAAGTTCTAATTTAAATAACTGTTTTGTATGTTATAAATGTCATGTGATTCAGAATGTCTGCTTAATTAACTGTCTGGTATGTAATTATGAAATAACCCATTCTAACGAAAATGATCCGAATTGCTAACTGCAGTAGGTATCGGAATCAGGCAGGAATCAAGCGATTAATGCTTCTCACAGAACGTTATTTCAAGAGATGGTTAAAAAGATTTGCCTTTGCACAGGGTTTTACAAAAGGTTTGAGGGAAAATATTTTTGAACTGCAGTAATAGCAGAGAGTTACATGTAGAGAGGCAAAATAAAGCCTTTTTTTTTTTAATTTACTGCCATTTTATGTTCTAAGCTACGACACAGACGACACACATAGGTTAACTGGTGGTTTTGGACAGTAAATAAAATGTCTATATTTGGCATTACAGTCCCTGGTTCCTATCATCAACATGGTAAGGGAAATCTAAGCTTCTTCTCAATCCACAATTTCATGTCATAAATATCTTTATTTACACTGAATTATGCAGAGGTTTTGAAAAATTCCATTTTAAGTAGCTGTATCCAAAACCACCTTCTGTGAACTCAGCAAATGTGCTGGGCAGTAGCTGATGTTGGAGGTATGGCGAAATAAAGATCATCATTAGCCAGATTAGTTGTTGCTCCTAGAAAAGTCATTTGGAGGTTTGGAGATGGACAGTAAACCATGATTTTAACAGCGCATATGAATCCAGTGTTTGTAAAAGCAGCAGCTATACGCGGGTTAGGCAATTGCCAAGGGCCTGTAATGCTAGGAGTCCTCCACATCATTGCTCTGCATTAATGAAAGGAGTCAATGAATATTCGTCATCTTCTTGGATATGTTCGCTGGTTGTCGCTGTCATAAACCACCTGGTTTCATTAGTTCGAACGAGAGGCTGCTGCCAGGGCTGGCTAGCTATTTCATATTGTAAGGAATTTGAGACCCTACGTTTTGATAACTGGAGGATCATACATATTAATTAGCACAAGAAAACGAAGCTGAGGGTGAATCCTTACCACTGAAGTAGTGAAAACTTAACAGCCACTGTAGGTCCTACTGCATGTTAGGAAAGGGAGAGGTGAGGGAGGGGTATAGAGTTGGAAGCAATCTGCAACCTCACCGCTAGATGTCACTAAATCTCACACAAGGCACTTCTTAGTAAACAAACAAAAGATAAGTTAACCTTACCTGGAAGAGGTTGGACTCCAACATTTAGCCTGGCCTCCTGTACAGAGCTGGCCCTGCACTGCCCACAACAGAGACACACAATAACAGGTGTTAGCTATTCATAAACAGAGCGCTACACATTTCTGAAACACTACAAACTTCATATCAGTGAGGTAAACACTGACTGGAAAAGGTTCTGCATTTTTACTAGACCAGGTACTACATGAATTATGAAATCATGCTCAAGATGTCTTTCTTGTGTTTGATTTCCACAACAAACAAAGGAGAAAAACAGCTTACTCCAAGAGTTTAATCCCTGGGATCTGATCAAGTACACTCTAATACCGACCCTTGGCTCTATTAAAGACCAGGCTGCCGCAGAAGTCTGAAGTCAGGTCAGTGATGCATTTTTAACGATGGAAAGAGTCAATGAGAAAGCCTGGCCTGAAATACAACACAGCTAAGCTAAATTATTCACAGGTCATTTTTTCAGAGCTTTGAACACCTGCGACCTTGAGAGGGATTTAACAGCTTTCTTACTGGATTTCAGGAATGGGTGTAAACTTCTTTTACCCACCCAGATCTTTACAGTGCCTACCTGTGGAAATAAACAAAGTCAGGGTGAATACAAGCTTGGAGGCTGTTTTATCTTTAACAAGACCAAAATCCTACCCCTTATGCCTAATTCCCCTTTCTTTCATTAGAAGCCAGGAATTCCTTTGTTCAGTTGGCAGCAGCTCCTTCAGATGTTTATGCAACTTTGCTCATTTTGCCCACTTTCATGCTTGTGTTATACAGTCTTTAATGGCATGGACAAAGCTATTTTATAATTCCAAATATACATGTCCCAACAGCCCAGTAACCTTCATGTTTTATGCATATACCAAGCAATAGCTTTAATGAACATTTGGTGCATGTCCCGAGCAAAATAACAGGTGGGGTATGAGACCAAGAGAGGTCGTAACAAGGGATAGCCGCAAAATATGCTCAGAAATGTATATAAATCTTAATAAATCACATTTGATTTACGACTTATACTGATATGTTTTAAGACTGATGCATTTTGGAGTTGTCTGTCATTTATTGGAACTTTGTGTTACGGTACACAGGCAGGAGCTATATCTGAGTGCATGTGTATGGTGAAAGTTTATTTTCCTTTCAGCATCTTAGTAGGCCTTAGTCGGACAGGCAGCCCTGTCCTAGTTAGTGCACTTACTGCCTTGCTGTTCTCACTTGTGTGCGCCCTGCAGTAAGGTGTCCCATTTCACCTGATTTTGGTTCAAAGGGGTGTAGAGTTTTGTCAAGCCTGAAACTATGAGGACTCAGTAGCAATCCTTTACCCTAAATCCTTTGCAAGACTGACACAGAATTAATTTCTTCAGAGCTTTCCAATGATAGAGACAGTCATGCCCATGCTGAAAACCAGCACATCACTGCTGTGCTCAGAACATGCATCTATACATTTTCCAGAGGCAAAACTTTCTGTGTAAGTTTCAATGTAAGTTTCAATCAATGTTTATTTCTATTCTAAGAGTTATTCCAAGGAAAAATAAAGTAATGTAGAGATGCATGTTTTTTGTGGACAGCAACTATATGTTGTGTTTTGGATGCTGTTACAAATGTATGCTTCAAAGGCTCTTTAGTCACTGCAGGAACAAAACCTCACCCACTCATTATCTACACCGCTTATCCTCCTGAATTGCAGGGGGTGCTGGAACCTATCCCAGTGCTCACAGAGTGAAAAACAGGAAACACCCTGGGCAGGTCACGTCCATTACAGGGAAGACACACAGACATACAAATTCACACTCACACCTAAGAGTAATTAAGTATCTCCGATTAGCCGGCCTGCATGTCTTTTGTACTGGGAAGACTGATTGACTAACTGAAACTAAGCCTCATATCTCCAAAACAGTACCTGTACAGAGGAGGAAAAATGTTATTGACTTTTAATGGAAATTAATGTAGCAGGATTTAATTCTAGTTCCAATTTAGGACCATTTCTGTTTACCTATATATCATGTATTTTTTGCACAATGTAAACTATAACTGGTGCTTTCAAAACATACAAAACTAAACAAACAAACAAGTTTATTCCAACAGCGACAGTGTCAGTCAGAGGTACCTCCCCTCTAAAACCACTCAATTCCTGTAGACCATGTCCCTTTAAAGTACAATCGACTGCACAAACAAAGCGAGCTTGCAAAAATGCTATTGTTAGCTAACGGAACTGTTTTTCCTGCAAAGTAAAATTCTAAAAATGTTTGTATGATACTAAACTGAGGGGTTATATTGAACCTTTAGTAAAGCTTTCTTTGAAAATATGGGATATGAATATTATAAAACATAGCATAAATAACAGCTGATTGGATCTAATAGAGAACCTTATGGGCGTGGCTAATGAGCAGCTTGACTATCAACTCTCAGTCCACCACTCCTGGCCTGCTCTGTCACTCATACACAACTAAAATCATGATGCAGCTTTTATGTGGCAATAACTGGATAAAAAAATTCAAGGACAAAAAGATGTGCAGATGGACGAACTAGTGAATGAATGTAAAAAGCAACATGTGAAGGAAAACAGATGTGCAGACAAATGAACGGACTGGAAAGACCATGCTTGAATGACGGAAAGCTAGCTTGATCTAGTTTGCTAGATGTTGGTTGTGCTGGTTAGCTTTAGCTCACTAAGTGTCTCTTGCTCTGAAACTGTTTTTGTGTGGGCGGGGTAAAAGACTAATGATTGGTTAGGAAAACACTGTTAGAAGTGTTACCCAAGATTAACACTGGCCAGTTTATTTCAAAAGGAGTGAAATATAGTGAAATACAGCAGCAGTTATTAGACTTTGAAACAGATTACTAGACAAAGATGAATTACTGTTAAATTCTCATTGGTTAGAAGCTCAGCCACCACACAGACACAAGCTGTAGTAAATTTAATTCGTAGTTTTAAATTGAATTTTGTATGCTTTGAAGAAATACAATATCTGATGTGGTGTGCTATCAGTAAACCTGTCCGGTCATGGACATTATCCACACTCATCACGAGAAGTTGGATTGACTCCAACCCAAATAAGTCTATGGTCCCACTCACATTTTCATATAATAGTGCCCCAACGTTCCTGTTATGAGATCATGTCTAGTCCTGCAAGACTAACTTGGACAAAACCACAGACCTTACAGCGCCATTTGGAACAGGCCGTATGTTTGTCTAAAAGTTTTACTAAAACATCACCATGATGCCAAATCTCAGTTCAGTCCAGTTTAGTCCAGTTCCACTCGCTCTAGTTCCTCCAGTTCCAAGCTCTGAACAGTCATCCATGCCAGTATCACACTTGGAAAAGGTGTTTTTTACTTCTGGGCTAGCTTGGATTATATGAGCTCTGCACTGACCTCTGGATTTGGTGCCATTTCACTGTGGAACTGAGCGTAGTGGCTGATAACATTAGCTGACGGAAAAAAGCTATTTTTCATTTTTCATCAGACCCCTCAAACAATGGCTGATAAATTAGCTCTGGTTTGATTGACTGTCCTGTATTGTGCTGTATTAGCAAAGCATTCGACACTGAGCTTCAACATTTGTGGAGGGTACTAAATTATCATATTCTGAATAGGTGGATATAAATGTGAGACATCTCAGAATTAATTTACAGGCTGTTTTGCAGCATAGTCACCATATATTGACAATACAGACTAGTTTTATGAGTATATTTAAATTTCATTTAAAAATGAGGGACAATCAGTTTTCCATAAAATGCACTCTTTAAATTATCAAAGCTAGGCAGAGGGGTGTACTATGGGGCATTGCTGAGGACCCACCGATTGATGAAAGGCCGGGGGGTTTTATTACAACCAGGCATGAGCAGATAGGCTCGGTGGTTCCTATCGATTTCAATTGTTTGTCATAATGGCCCTCATCAGGGCAGAACAGATCGTCAGTGGTTTAGAATAAGCAGCATATGACTCACTACATCAAGTCAGGGATTCTGAAACCTCTCTGACCTGCTTTTACATTTAGGAGGCCTAGAGTATAACAAAAAATCAGCTATTCTAGTCAAAATCAGCAAATGGTTCCTCCCCGCTTCGCATAGTGAAGAAACCCGAGCTTCTCAGTGCTGAATTGAGACGCGACCCCGTTGCTCGTGCGCGCGCTCTCGCTCACCCGCGCGTACGTCACGACGACGCGCGCGTATATCAGGCTGTGATCCGCCAGCAGCGCAGGACGGTAGAGAGCAGGACAGCAGAAACCAGAACTATGAGACGTTACTTGGCTTATTGAAACAGGCGTTTGACCTCACTTACGACCTCAGAGATGGAAAGGAGCTTTGTGGTTCCGTGAATCCGCCTGAATGGTGAAGTTTAAAGAGAGCGACCTGGGAGAAAAATCCAGCGAAGGGGAATCGCAGCGTCTGCTTCCGACTTTTGCCCAGGTCAGCTTCACTCGATTTTAACTCCTGCTGCCCGATGATAAGGGCCAGTGGTCAAACGACAACACTGCTGTATTTTACAGTGCTATGTTAAGATCCCCTGTACGTAAATGTTTATTAAATGAATATTTAACGTCATTTTAACGCACTGTCTGCATTTGTTTATGCGTTAGCTAGTCGTAGCTGGGCTGTCGAGCGAGACCTGCTAACGTTAGCCTGTCTAGCTCGCTGAGCTAAAGGTTGCCTCACCGTGTGTAATTAGCTCGCTGGGTTAGTCAAGCTAGCCAGTAATTTCCAGAGTGTTTTGGCTAGCCAGGTAACTGTGGGTGGCTGGAGTGTCTATATTGTGGCCAAAAGGCTTTTAGGCACATTTGTAGATTGCTTTAGTAACTCAATGTCGTTAGCTCTAAACAGCACTGAACTCCGTAACTGACGTACCAGTATTTTTCTCTGCAGAGCTGCTCTCCTCATCTCGGTTCAGCTGGAACGTTGAGTTCAGCCGGGTAGTTAACGTTGGATAATGTTGTCGGAATAGAAAAATGTTCTGCAAGGTTTCTTTTTCGCGTTATTTATTGACGCGAGGAGACATTTCACGCATCTCTGACTCGGGAGCTCTTTACTGGGCCGTACTGTAAGTTAGCTAACGCTAAATATTGTTTACTGAGATAACGTTGACTAGCTTAGCTAGCCAAATAACATTGCTATGAAGTAGTACGGTCCCGGTGCTGCTCCGGGCATTACCTGATTAGCTAGTTTGACTTTATTAAATTATAATTCTGACTTGTTGTATTGTAGTTATTAGTGTGTTAGTAGTCGAGTTGTATTTCATGACCTAGACAGGAGTAGTTCAGAAGTTCATATCAGCCTTCAAATTAAACCAGCCCTGCTTTTAAATACCACCGATATTTGTAAAAGCACGATATTCTCACAGTACATTAGTCACGGTACAGTAGTCTTTTGATTTTGCCAAATGCAAAGTTTTGCAATAACATATTGAGAGAGATTATTATTTGTCATAACTCTTCAACTCTCTTCTGTCCCCCAATTAAAGAACATCATTACACTGGTTAGGTCCTGTAGGAATCCACTGGCCTTAACATCCACATATGCAGTCCTTTCTGCTTTCCTTAAGTGGTTAGTTTATTTTAGTACCAGAAGTTTCATTTGTATTTGTAATTGTAATCAAATATATTGTAATAAATAAAATATCCATACATGGCATCAGTGTGTCAGAATACTGTTGCCATGCATAATATTGCAATATGTTGTATTGATCCCATCCTAGTACATGTAGGCATTGCTAGTACAAATATAGGCATCCTATTTGCTGTTCAAAATGATGGTGAATCTGCATGTATGGTGCTGAAGATGGTCAAATAAGCAAGCGACTTGCACTTCTCTAGCAGAACTATCATGGAACAGAATTTTGGGTATCAGGCAACGTGTTTGTAACCATTTGCTGTGTTGTAATTTAGTTTTAGTTTTTACAGACATTAAACTCTTCAGACGTCTTGTTCCCATGCTCCCTGCTGTATACTTGCTACAAAGTTCAAACCACCTTACCTTAACTACTTTAAAAGTAACATGTTTCCTTACAGGTAATATAGTCAGTCAGAGAGATGAGATGCACCCAGTTCTCCATATATTTGAGTGTACTTTAGCTCCTAAACCATGAAACTCAAAGAAACAGAATAACTAAATTATTTGCCAGATTAGCTGTGCTACCATTTGACACCACTGTGAAACTTGTCACGCACGAATGAGCTCTCTAAATATAGATTCTTTCATGTTGATGAATGAGTTAAGATTGAATTGCCAACTAATTGTAGTGAGTTAAGCCTTACAGCACAGCAGTGTGGCCGCCAGTCTTTTAGACAGGCTTGTGGCCAAACTTTGAACTCACGCCTGGTTTGTGATTAACAGGTCAGCAGTTAGCAACAGTGAAGAGATCCAAAGGCCTTGTTTTTGTGTAATGGGGGAAGTGGGATGAACATTTTGGAGCCATTCAGTTGCTGTAATTGTAGACTCGTAGAGAGTAGAGTGGCTTTTGTGTCTGTCTGGTGAGCTTCAAACTCAAAACCTTGCCGTCTCGTAGTGTTTGAAAATTATATGCTCTTCCCTGTGGACAATTGTAAACTTCCTCTTTCATATCGCTGGCCTATATTAAGCACTTGAGGTTTAATGTAGGCCAGCTTATTATGTTTTAGTGCTATTTCTGTCTCGTGTTTAATTGTGAATCCCTGATGATGGTAGCCTACTTTTTAAATGTACTTTAAAACCTTTTAAAAAGACACTATAGCTGCTAATGGTGGTATTATTAGTAGTATTATTATTATTATTATTAGTGTATCATATTGTTAAGGTTGTTTAAATTCCAGACCTCTCTTTTTACAATAATAATGCTGAAACCTCACATGACAATAAGGATAATACTCATATGTGGTTGAGAAGGTATTTTAATTTTATTAGTAAAACAGTCTTATTTTCTCACATCAAGTCAGGCGTGCTCTATGCCAGTCCTTGGAGTACTGAGTGCTGCAAACAGTTCCAAACTTGACCTGTTTTGCAGTCATTATCTCCATTAACAAATGTTCATGTTGAAACCTGCGGACCTGCAGCAGCCCTTTGATGGTGCTTCTCTTTGCTTCTCCTCTACTTGTGAGAATATGTACTCACATAGCCTAAATTATTGCCTTTGAAAATCTGGAAACCACGGCAGTATACACAGCCTGACCACCTGTTTCAGGGCTGTCGTCCCTCTGGTTCTTGCAAGGGGCATCTGACAACTGGACTGCCTCCATGGCCTCAGAAAACCTGTTTGCCTGCTTTGCCTGGAGTTATATAGTGGCTAGAAGGGGCGTGTTTAGGGAGGTGCATTTTACTTCACCACACAAACCTCTGAGAGCTATTTGAAAGACATTGGTGGGTGAAATAGGTTTGTGCAGCAGGTTGTGACAAGCTTGTCTCGTAGATGAAGAGTGTTTGCTTGTCTTCTCCAAGTGCTGTACTTTCTCATTTCTTTATACATGTCGAGTGTAGAGGTCATATTACAAAGACCACTCCAGTAAGGTGAATGATACAGCTAATGTCATGCCATGGTACTTGCAGGTGTTTTTACAGTTCCTAATATGTATGTAAAATGTTTTAAATGTTTTATGTTTGCAAGCAAGTTGAAATGGATAAAAATATTAGTGTCAAGTTTCTAAAAAAAGAGTGAGTGAGAGAATTTGGATTGGGATTGTGTCTGACAGTTAGGTTTTCAATGTTTGTATTGGAAAAGGTACATCGTAGTATTTAGCTGTTTCTAGTCATGGACTGGCATCAAGTAATTTACTTGTTTTTCTGCATTAACTTTTTTTAATGCTTTAATTTACGGCACTAGCAACAAAATAAGTAAAGCAGCTCTGGATGGTCGAATTCATGTTCAGTAGGTTGACTACTCTTCCCTTTCTATTCAGAATGCAGTGTAGTTGGCTTAAAGCCTGTCCTGAAAATTGACCCCTAGTGTTGTCAGAATGCCATATTCCCACCTTTCTGCCCAAGCTTTTAGGTGTTATATAATGTGTCTGAGTGTTAGTTAGATTCAGTAGAATTTTTTTTTTTATTTCAACATACTAAAATGTAGAACACACAAATGTGTAGCAGTGTTTTCTTCCCAACTAACTGAGTCCATTTTGTACAGTAGTTGCCTTGCACTCCAGTGTGGATGTTTTGTGAGCAAACGCACATGAGCACACATCCGCGTGCTCTTTGTCCCTGGGTGTGTTCTGAGCTGTTACAATGCATTCCAGTGAGACTCTTGATGTTTCCATTCGCAGACATACTTTAGTTCCTGCTGAAATGGAGGTATCAGACTAGTCTCAACTCATGGTTTCTTTAGAAACCGTTGAAACTTTGTTGTGCTCGAGGCTTTAGACAATGTTAATTATGGTATCAGTAGGTCCCCCTAAATAATTCCAACATTTGATTGACAGGAGAGTAAAGTAATTTTCCTCAAATGCATTTGGTCAAGTTGCTCAAGCCATTCAGTGTTTAAAGGATTTTATTAATTTGACTATTAGTCTGCCTAACCATCAACCCATTCAGTACTTCTACACGTTGTGGGTGTCTGCTCACTACTTGTTTTTGTGCTCTCTGGTCAGACCTGGTCGGTGGGCTACAAGGCAACATGTTGACTTGGCTTTGCTATTTCTGGATTGGTGTCAGAGCAGAGCTTTAGTGTTGCTGGACAAGCACATCAAACCTACAGGCACTCAGCTTGCCTATGAAATTGAGAGCATGAAATGTTGGGCTGTTGAATACAACCCTCTTTCTAAAGATGACTTGATGGTTTTAATAGGAAAAAAGACTCTTGGTCAAAGAACAACTTAATTGCTGGCTTTGACAGGTTGTCAGTTCTTCTGTAATTGATTTCACTGGCCTACCATTGAGCCTTATACAGGTTGTAAACAAGATGACCCATGTTTGGTTTGTTTAACTAGCTACATTAAAAATGTGTGTGTGTGTGTGTGTGTGTGTGTGTGTGTGTGTGTGTGTGTGTGTGTGTGTATGTGTATGTGTGTTTTTTTTTTTTTTTTTTTTTTTTTTTTTTTATGTTTTGGTGGGGGTGTGGCATAGCTGATATTGTTAATTAAATTAATTAAATGGGTGCTAATTGGTCTTAAACCTATTTGTTTGCCAAGTCAGTGCACTCTGTATAGTGTATATTTTATTAGACAATAGCAAGAAAGCATTATTGTTGCATGAAATAGTAAGCAGAAAAGATTTGTTGCAACCCAGGAACACGCAGGAGGGCATCATGTTTTAAGAAGAGGGCAAGTTATTGCACAACAGCTCCATAAGTAGATTGCACTATGTTTTAAAAAGCCCCTAGATGCCTTGAGAACAGCACTGAATGAAGAAAACAGGTCCAGAGTCTTTGCCAAGTGTGTTGAAATAGCAAGACCACAGTGAGGGGAGCAAGAATTTTATGTTTTAGTTTTAGGTCTGCTTTGGCTGAGTTAGTTAAAAATATCTGAAGGCATAGTTTTCAGTAGGTATGCGAGTCACTAAGGTGTGCAGTTTTTACAGGGGCTAAAGTCCAGGACACCACTTCAGATGCTCTTTGCATTAGCAGTTAACATAAAAGATGATCCTTTTATGTTGGAAGACAGTCATAACCTTTATATGGCACTATGACACTGATGTGCTCAATTTTTTACATAACAAAACGTTTCACTTTTTTTTTTTTTTTTTTTTTAAACTAGCTTTTTTTTTTGTTTGTTTGTTTTTTGTTTTTTTTTTTAAACAGCTTACATGTATTTTTATAAGAGACTCTGAAAGCTGTTTTGGCGCTGTTAAAATGACATTGTTTAAGCTAGCTAGCCACACCTCTTGAATAAGTGCCATTGTTTTGGAAAGCCTTGAAAAGTTCAGGTAGGGGAAGTGTGATATAAACCTCCTCTCAGGAATGCACAGTCTGGAAGGAACCCTGAACATAACTTGTGTGTTTCAATGTATGACTCTTACTAACTTACTGGTTGCTTTGTATATCTGCACATGGCTCTCCATGTGAGTTTGACACCTTCTTTATGTAATCTGGGTTCTCTCTCTCTTGTCAGTGGGATTCCAAAAGTATTGATTATTGTTTCCTTATATAGACATGTTAGGACATTAAATGGCCATTGGCTCCTCAGACCCCCTTTATTTCTGCTTGCAGGCACATACATGTCTGTAAGCAGAGCTGCCCACAACAGTGCTGGCCAATCACAGCTGCTTGGGTGAAGTTTTGGAGGTTTCAGACAATTATGAACTTGTGCTGTGCTGTACTTTACTGAAATGAACCGTGTGTTCATACTGCATAGGGATCTGCAGCAATTCTTTGGGGTTGAAACAGAGATGGTTACAGTGGAATAGGCAATAGTCCAGAAACTCGAGTACATCTCTTGAAGCACTGTGTAAACATTTAGCATGTGATTCCATGTTTTGTAGGCTACATAAAATGTAATTTATGAAACTGTTAGTTTTCAGTTGCTCTAGAGGCTTGCTTTGAGGATGCAACTTGAAATACTGTGGTAGGACTTTTGAGAAAATGCCTATGCAAGGCATTGGTAATGTGCAACGTCCCAGTTGATGCCCCATTGTCTATGGGCAACATTGCTGGTTTGTGGTTGGTAAGCAGAACCACAGAAGGTTCTGTTTAGGCATATCCATTCTTTCCGGTTGTACCCAAGTGTGAGAACGGGGGATGCACAATGATATTGTATGTGTGTCCTATTTTGTTTTAGTTGTAGCAGAGGATCTGTTGTTTTTGTTTTTGGAGTTTAAATCAAGTTGTTGGACATCTGAATTGCCCCACAATTGCCATATTAGTGCATCACTTAGGGGGAAAAAATTACAGGTTGTAATGTTAGTCTAGGTGTCCTACCTGACTGTTCATACACGGTTACTGTTGCCATCATCTGCATGTTGCCCTAATTATCTGAGGTTTTCTTACTATTATTCATGCTGGTACTGTTTCCATTACAGACACATCCCTGGCTAAGGTTTAATATTACAATAGTTACTTCATCGTTTGCATGGTGGTGTTTTGTGTTTAAACCATAGTTCAAAAACCCTTTAGTCTCCAGTGAAAGATTTAAACCCCCACTTTTAAACAGTCAAAGGGCAGATCCTTGCCTCTCAACGTGTTGCTCGACTGCGTTCTTGATTCGATTAGTACACCACTCAGAGTGACCACTCCAGTTCAGGCAACAAAGTAATTGCAGCTATAACAATTACACATACGGCATAGCTGCTCTGAATGTCACTGTAAAAGAGCAGAGTTTGTGTTCACTTGGGGGGGGGGGACGAGAAAGCATGAGCCTTTTCTGTCTGTGATTAAATACTTTGCACGTTCACTCATGTTGTAACATCATCCCTGTCTTTGTGTGTTGATTTGTTGCAGTGTGGCTGAAGGCCTGAAAGCGGGAGAGGAACACCGCTCTGCACCGGAGGGAGGAGCCTAATGCCTCAGAAATGTGAAACTATTAGTTACTGTAGCCCCACCCCTTACAGGGAACCAGGGAAACGAGCCTCCAATTCACAGACTTTCTGGAGGTAAGAGATGCTTGTATTGTGGACATGTGCTGCTTCAAACTTCCTCTTCAAACTTGTGGTCTCCTTTGTTTTAAGTAAAAGAACGTATGAAAATCCATCATGAAAAGGTGCAAAGTAATTTGCTGAACATATAAATGTAAACAATGTCTGATTATCCTCTCAGGCACCACATATTTATGCTGTTGTTATCCTGAAGACCCGAGACTTGTTATCCCGAGACTTGTCTTTTAAGTAGAAAGTGTTACCTAGTAGTTTCCATGTCTGTCAGACAGCATTGCTTAAACTATAGACTGAAAAACACATGTGGCGACGCCTGCAAACCCAGATGCTCTGCCTTTGCCTCAGAAGAACAGGGTTACAACATAATTGGCATAAAACAGACTCCACAGTTGTGACCTCATCCTTTTTTTTCCCCCTGAGTTGGACAGGTTCCTTTGCAGGCCCCCTATAAGGAAGGCAAGGACCTTAACAAGGAATGGAGGATAACAATCTTTACTTAATTGAAGCAGCACTGGGTTTGACATGAGCTCAGCTAATCGTTTATCATGACTCATTCCTCAGGTTTGCTTTTCACTGCAGTCTGTTTATTTATTTTTTAAACATGATGCTCAACAACTTTTTCACTTGAAAATAGTCATTAGCTCAGACATGTGTTTTGGTACAGGGTACTGAGGAAAGTCTGAGTTGAGAGCAGGCAAGGCTTGGGCTGGGGCTGTATGCTTTTGCCAGATTGTGTAATGGGTAAAATCTGTCTTGCAGGGCCAGATATGAGTACTTCTCTCCAGTGTGATCTTGCTCCCACCCAACAATTGTACTCCTGTACACTTTAGTCTTGGCCTAAGTGACAAATGGAGCAGTGCTATGTTTTCTTTTGTTTCTCAACTCGTGGTTATAATATTTCAAGTCACATTTGCTTATATGGAGCATTTGCTTCACAAAGCAAAGAAATGCTTCATAATAACATTGGATTTAAATATTATGGAACCTGTTCTTGTTTTATGCCATATTTAACTGTTCTATAGTGGGACCTGTTATTCAAAATCTCCTTTGAATCTCAATTAAGACAATTATATAATTAAGAGCAACTTATTAAAGGTTCTGTAGTCTCTATGCAGCATCAGCTTTGACAGAAAATGCAGGACTGTTTGGCGAGTTGGAACAGGCATATGAAGCTCAGTGGACTCTATTATTATTATTATTATTATTATTATTTTTTTTTTTTAAATCATAATTTCTTTACTGCTCATGCTCTGTGACATTTATCACTTGCAACGGTTTGAGGACATGGCAGTTCACCTGCTACACAGTCAGGTGCTGAATAAGCTTGCACATCAAACAGGTGAGGTTATACTTCTTTTTCAGAAGTTCAATGACAAAAAACAAGGCCAAACCTGGACAATTCCCATCTCCCCTGTCTAAACAGCTTTGTTCAGAATCCCTGAACTAGTGCTTGATGGTTATAAAAACTTAAGCATAAGTATTTTTGAAATTACGCTTTTCCTTCTCTGCAGTTATGATACAGACAGTTGGTAATGACCCCTCTGTAAGTCGGACTTGGGCTTGAAAAGTAGAAGTCAGACACAGGAAACTGAAGTCCACTTCCTATTCACCAGGTTCCCACTTCACCTTAAATTATGTAGTAGTCATTATTATAATGCCTGATGCTTTGGCATTTAAAGTGTATCAGTAATCGGAGGAAGAAGAGCGACAGACAGCCTGCGGCGTCAGCATAATTGCTGTCCCATTTAAGGTGGAACAGTTAAAATTTGAAAAAGTAACTTCAGCTTTGTGTCAGACCCAAGGTGGTTAGCTCAGTGGCCCACTGACAGAGATACTTCGAAGGGGAGAGAGAGTAAAGCATTTGCTGTATGTCGTACCTTTACCTTTCACCAGGGTGAAACTCTTATCTTTTTCATAAAGCTACTGCACAAATGAGATTAAAATGTTACTACATTGTACCATAACAATGAAACATTGCGTAACAGAATTTGTTTTTGAGTGCTGTCATGGCAAATATAAGAATAAGAAGTGGATGAGGACCTAACTTCAAAGAGCTAAAATGCTGCATGCATCTGTATACAGCCCTGTTTACTACTTCTGCAGCAGCTTACATCAGTCAGTCCTTGTGCCAGTGGTTTTTATAATACTCCACTTTTAAAGAGAGAACTTTTTTTTTTTTTTTTCTGGTATGGAACTAATAGACTTGGTTTACTGGCACTATCTGGCTAGCATGGAGCAATTTCTGTTATGCATTTACAGCATGCCAGTGATTTCTGTACCATTATAAGAGTTTTTAATCATTCTAGCTACTTCACTCAAAGCTGTTGGCTCACTATGTAATTGTCATTTAAGGATGGTCTGCTTTGGCCATGGAAAATGTTTAATTAAAATTTAACAGCGTGGCTGCTATTTGAGTGTTGCATTTAGCGTTGTGATGCTTATAAATTAGGGACAGCTCCTGTCTTCAATCTCTTTAGCATCAAATGGTGAGCAAAGCCTGTGCAATATTGTTTGGAGAATTTGGGTGAAATGTGTAGAGCACATTAACAACTAAAATAAATAAATAAATGAATAAGAAGTTGTTGCCCAGGATCATGTTAAAGATGTGGGATCTGTGATGGACTTGGTGTTCAGGAGCTTGTTTGTAAATTTTGTTCCACCTTAAATAGTGTTGCAGTAACTTTATTGGCTATTGTACTAGTTGTACAATTTAATGTGCATATAAAGCATTTAATTAAGAAGCTGGGAATGGAAAGCCAACTTCAGCCTCGTTTAAAGATGCATCAACTATTTCTATTGTCAGTTTGCTTCCCTGGAAAGGGTATGAAAATGCAGACATCCACATGATGGTGGTGGTGCTGGTGGTGGCTGTTGCTGTGGTTGTCATTGTTGTCATCAAGACTGTTGCATAACAGTTTGATTTTACACCCCTCTTTTACAAATTCATTTTACAAATTATTTTGCATTCTGTGCAATCTTTCCTGTTGTTACCTTTGTGGAAAGTCAGTCTATTATTATTCCAGTCTGTAGAGTTGTTGTACCTAAAAAGAGCTTCCCATGTGTGCACTGTACTAACACAGTTAAGACAGGAAGCCAAATGGGGTGTTGTGCCAGGAAATGTGTATCTGTATCCATGGCGCTATAAGCCACTGTTGACTTCACACACATGAGCTGCCTCCTGTTTTGTTTGAAACACCAAATCACCATTCATTATATACATGGGTTGCTTTATTTGTTGCTACAATCTCTGGGATAGAGTCCCTTTAGGTATTCAGACTGTCCATGGGTGCATCTCAAGTGTGTTTCATGTGTTGTTGTTGTTGTTGTTGTTGTTGTTGTTGTTGTTGTTGTTGTCTCCCTCTGACTAACCCCTACCTAAATTCGGGTACCCACAACCACTCACTTACTAACAAACCCATTGCAGGACCCGTACAGTGTAGGCCAGTAAGCGTACACACTTGTACCCGCTAATAACCTAACCCATCCTTCTTGTTCCCATTATTAGGCCTGGGTTTGTAGAGAAGGAATGCCTTATAAGCACTTGCCTGACAGGCATCCCACTTATGTGGCTGCTGCTGGTTGATCTGCAGGCTTGTTGGAGCAGCTGGGCATTTGTCAGCTGATTGCTTGCGTAATACCCCAGCTGTGTCTGGACATGAGTGGCCCTGCTCCCATTATGTCAGTTCAAGGGCCAAAAGGAACAGTCAGCTCTTGTTGTTTTGGGTGTGACCACGCCTGAACTTCTACTCCTCATACTGATATACAATGATTTTGGATCACTGGATTGAAAACCTCTGAGTTTTAGATGCTTTAGCATTTTGCACCACTGTAAGAAAGGTGATAACCATTTGTTTGTTTTTTTATATAGACATAGGCATGGACACAGACAGACGTGATTAAAATGTTTTTTTCTGCACTTAAACTGTGTATGACAAACAATGTTTGTCAATCATGATGTTGGCTAAGTGAGCACAAAACAAACAGTGAAAACTCCATCCTTGCTTGCACCCATACTTGCTCTTCACTGGGGCGAATGGAATCTTGCAGCAGGACAGTCCAACATGTCTGCTACCCTGTAGTTCTACCATAGCCCCCTAATTCCTATAACTTGGACTGGACCCAAATCAAACATATCTTGACTAATTAACTAACTGCTTCTGGGGAAAACAGTAACTTGTGTTTTCTGTTCCTGTCTTTTATTAATAATGCTTCTTAGTCTTCAGCTGAGTTCTCCCAGTAATTTACAGATTTAAAGGATCAATAAAACTTTAATATAACTATAAATGTAATAATGGTCACTCCTCCCCAGTGGAATATTAAGATAATGGACATTGCTTGTGGTCCTGATGTCTCTTTCCCAGGGATTGGAAGACTTAAAAAATGTTGTAGAATGAGGGGATTGTGGTAATTTCACATAAGACATACTTATTAATTTTTTTTCCCTCTTCTTCTTCTTTTACAGGGCTACCACCATGCACCTCAAGCCATATCCCAAACCACAGGATCAAGAGCTTCACCAGGATAGAGGGCAAGATGGCACACGAAATCTTAATGTGGATCAACGAGGAGTACTCAGAACTGAGTGGGGTGTTCGCCAAGCATGCAGCCTCATGGGCTCGCCTGGCAACGGTACAGCCAACCGGTGCCCCTTCAGTGTCATCTCTACTAATACCCTCCGTTGTACCACCAATAATGGCAACACCCCACACAATAGATCAAGTGGAGATTTCTCCAGCTCCTGGACTCACAAGGTCAAGGCACCATCCACTGTCACTACATTCACAAGTTCCTTAGTTCTGTTCTCAACCTCAACTGGCTTTGAAAACGAGGGCTCACTAAGAATATATCAGGGAGAGGAAGGAGAAGGATCTTTAGACATATGGGCCGTCATCAAACCTGGGAATACCAAGGAGAAAATTGCAATCTTTACTGCCCAGAAATGTGGTCATGTTGGTGCAGGTGGTAATGACAAAGTGCCAGAGAGAGAGGTGACTACTCCAGATATGAGAATGGTCTCAATGAAAAGTAAAGGTTCCTGGGATGGTGATTCGTCTGTGGCAAAGCGCAGAAAAAGGTCCGGAAATCCAGATAAGCAAATGAGTGTCGAGCCTCCAGCTCAAAAACCTGAGATATGCACAGCACCAATGACCCCAAAGGAAAACACAGATCCTTGCTGTGGTGTGACTGAAGAACTTGTGGGAACCGATGGGGAAGAGGGTGGAAAGACGCTCTCTGTTGTGGAAATGGTGGCATATTTGGAGCAGAGAGCCTGCGACCAGCAGGTAGACTTGAAGCCTCAGTCACTGCGAAGCTCCAGCACAATTACTCTGTCCAAAGCTGCATCGCTTCCTCAGCTAGCGGAGCAAGTATCCAAAGGCCCACAACTGCCAGAAGTTCCTGAGGAGGAGGAATCTGTGCGGGTACTGGACATGGTTGCCAAGCTGGAATCACAGTGCCTAAGCAGACAGAGCCTCAGAGATGGGGGAAACCTCTCACGCAACAATAGTCTACGGAGGAGGGTTGGACGTGTTCTTCTGGCAGGGTCTGAAACATATTCTGTGCCCTTGCAGCCAGCATTGCCTGTTCTGCCTCAAGATGGGAGAGTAGAGTGTGCAAGAGAAGGACTGATAAGCGTGATCGACAAAGCTAATGGCCTTTCTAAAGCCCCGTTGCCAGTGTCAATGGAGAACTCTGAATGCTCAGTCAGTTGTACCAGAGTGCAGGGAGAAGGTCAGAATGTGGTGGCTGAACAAAATACATGTAGAAATGTTGAGACAGTAAAGGATCTGCAGCCTCTAGCCAGGCAAACTAACTTGCAGGCCAATGATGGCAGTGCAGAACCTCTTCCAGGCATGCTGTTTTTTGCCCAGTCCCCTCCTAAGGCACTTCAAGAGCAGAAACCAAAGACTATTTCTGAGAATAGCCCTGAATCTCAGAATGTAGAGCACTCCTCTGATGGCCAAGAGATTAACCATGAAGGAGCTTTGCCACTCCTGCAAACATTGAGCCCTCTTTCACCTAAAGAATCAGTCGGCAAGCAAAGCATGGATAAACTTGAGGCTGATTGTAGTGTAGAGGAAACGGAAGGACAAGTCAGTATAATAAGTCGGGAACCTGTGCCTTTGCCCTTGCGTCGCCTGGTATCTCACGAGTTCTTGGAGACCCGCTTTAAAATCCAGCTTCTTCTGGAGCCTCAACAGTACATGGCCTTCTTGCCTCATCACATCATTGTCAAGATTTTTAGCCTGCTGCCTACCGAAAGCCTGGCTGCTCTAAAGTGCACCTGTCACTACTTTAAGTTTATCATTGAGAGTTATGGTGTGCGGCCAGCTGACTCCCGCTGGGTGAGTGACCCACGCTACAAAGACGATCCCTGCAAGCAGTGCAAGAAGCGCTATGGCCGTGGTGATGTGTCACTCTGCCGTTGGCACCATAAACCCTACTGCCAGGCATTGCCCTATGGCCCTGGCTACTGGATGTGCTGCAGGGGGTCCCACAAAGACACGCCTGGTTGCAATGTGGGGCTCCATGACAACCGCTGGGTCCCTGCCTTTCATAGTATCAATATGCCAATTTATAAGAAAAGCAAGGACAGTGAGGAAGATGTGTAGTTGTGCCAGAGGAGGGAGAGTATTTGAGCTGTTTGGTTTTCATGAGGGCTGTTTGTGTGGATGTAATTTGTGCGGATGAACAGTGTTTTCCTGTGCCTCTGTGCTGCCATATGAGCATGTGCTTTTTGTTTTTCTTTTTCTTTTTTTTTTCCCCCCTTCTTTTTTTTTTTTTTTTTTTTTTTTTTTTTTTGTGGGGGGTTGTTAAAACTGCTTGCAGCCGTGCAGAAACTAACATGGTGGATTGCTGTATCTTTTTTCCTCTGATCCTCTCCTGCTAACCAACCACCAACTCCTCTCTCTACCCTCCTCAGGTCCTTAAGTTGGTCTGCACTTTAACCTTTAAAAAAATAGACTGAATTTTCATGAATTCTGTCAGGGTACTGCTTGCAGTGAATTTACTCTTGACAAGCATTAACCTACTTTTCACTAACTTATTTCCTCAAGAACACCTCAAACAAGCTTCACTGCGTTCACTGTCATTTAATATATTGGACAAGAATGACCCTTTTACCTTTCTATATGATGAAAGCTTTTATCTCACAATAGGGATGTTTGCTCAAAAAAATAAAGAATATAATTTTTTAGGCCCAATCCCATTTCTTATTTTAACCCCTACCACTTCTTTTCGAGTGTAACTCTCCCCCTTGAAACAAAGTTACAAGGGCTAGTGATGGAACTCTTTCCCCTATGAAATGGGACAACCCTTCAAGACCTGGATACTTCATCAGTTGTCAGTGGCTTTTTTGTAAACAGATGAAAAGCATGGGCGCGTGTGGTTCATTCACTTCACTCAACTTCAGTTTTACACATCAGTCAATTTTAACACCCAATAATAAAAATAAAAAAAAAGCACAAACAAAAAAACTACATGACTTCATTAACAGGCTACTAGCGGTGCTCTGTAGGCGACCCTGACAGTCTGCAGTGAGAGCAGAGCAGACTGAAGTTCCTCGCTGCATAAATACATTTAGAACGTCATATGCATTTAAAGAGGGGATGACAATTTATTATTGCCATCAAGACTTTTGCAGTTATATAAAACTGAAAACTCTTTAATCGCCAGCCGAATGATCGAGTCTCCCCATTCCACATTAAATGGTGCAGCAGCCTCAGGTACCAGAACGTAACTCCTGCCCTGTTTAAGGTGGAATGAGAAATTTTGCTAGGTAGCAACCAAGACATCAGTACACTAGCTATTTTTACGCTTGAAAATGAGCATCTTAAAATACAAGGGCGAGAGAAAATACTTATGGGTCTCTTTTGCAGCCATCTTGCTGATGATTCACAGAGCATTCTGGGAATTTTCTCATAACACTCCATTTAGAGTGCCCCTGAAAAATCTCATTTTGAAGGGCCATGTAGCCCCAACTCTTTGCCATACCCCTCCATCTCAACAGCAATCGGGACATCCCTACCCCCAGAGTGAACGTGCAAAACTGAGGGGTAGGGCTAGGTGTTAGGGCCAAGAGGAGAAATGGGATTGGGCCTTCTAAAATTCTAAATTCTAAAATCTGGGATTATGATGGAGTAGTTGGCTTTGTCTCTGGCTGGTCTGAAAATTTGTTCTGAGCCCAGTTGTTTACGTTGTACATAAGAGTCATGTATCATAATAGGGTGAAGAATGATGGCACAAGTGTGACTTGAACTGCACCTTTGGGTTCAACACTTTGATGCCATCGTGTGTATATTCCACATTGCTTGTTTCATTCTACAGTGAGTCCTTAGTTAAACCACTGTAAGCTATCAGTGCGCACACCTTTACGTGTTGGCATCTCCCTGGTATGATGCAATGTTTCTCACAAGGAGGCATTTGAATGTGGGGAGACTGACCATCTGCATTCTGTAAAGCAACTAACTGGATGGCATCTGAAAAAAGACAATTCACTGCAGTGGGAAGAGAAAGTCTCTAAAGTGTGTTTCAGAGTTTTAAGAGCATTATTCTAATATTTGTGCTGTTTTCTGCCTCGTAAGGCATTTTACTTCAATAAAGCGTATTCTTGGAGATCTGTAAGCTGCTCTCCTATTGCCTCTTTTGGTTTTATACTGAAAAGTATACAAGTATTGCATTCTGATTTGAAATTGTGTATGATTTTTAAAGTTGGGAGAATATTTTGTTGGGATTTTTGTTTTGGATGAAAGTGGTATGGGAGGTGAACCTATTGCACTTGAGAACGAAAGCAATCTCACCATTAATGTTCCCTGGAGTATTTTTAAGGGCATCATTGTGTTTGGTATAAGCAGAGTAAATAGTCCAGGTCCCTTGGGGTTGACCTGTACCAGTGGTCACTAACCGTCCTCCTGGAGAGCTGCTTTCCTGCAGAGTTTAGTGGCAACCTGCATCTAAACTGCTGCCTCCTCTTTTCCCAATTCTAGTGTGTCTAGTCCAGCCAACTACGGTCCTCTAATAAATGTAGTTAGCTGGAGCAGGACCTAGACTACAACAGAAGGTAGTCCTCCAGAACCAGTGACCACTGATCTATACTACTTTGCAGTTTCAAGTCCGTATAAAAATGTATAGTCTAATACTCCTATGTGCATTTGGATCACACAAGTTGCTTTATTTTCCACAAAATGTATATATGAATATTTCTTTTTTTTCCTCATTTTTAAAGTGTGTGCTGTTGAAGTGCACAGTATGAATGAGTGGATGAACACATTCAACTGGGTAATAAAATGCATGAAAATATGTGGTTCCCATTGTTTTGACTCCAGACAATTATTTTCTCAGAAACTAAGATCATTTTTGACGGCTAATGAAACAACATTCATAATCAATTTTGTCACATAATGTTAAGGATTTTAGGCAAGCCTAAACACATGGCAATGATATGAATCATTAGTTTTACTTATTTTAATAGTTTAACGCAATTGATCAGAATCAGATGTCTTGGAAATGTTTCATCCAGATTTAAGATGGATACCTTATCTTTTGACTTCATCAAGACAGATCCACTTAATAAATAAGACAACGAAACCAAATCAAACCATTATATAAAGTTTTAATCAGTCCTCAAGTTCATGCCTACCACAGCCCGTAGTACTTTGTAGTAACAGAAGGAAAGGCAAGACCACCAAGATGGCATAAAATGGGCATCCCCACTATTATTTCTTCCTAAAGTGTATATATATATATTTATTAAAATAACATACTAACACACCCATTTCAATAATTCAATCCCACACTACTGCAACATTTATACAGTTAGGGTCTTTGAATAGCTGGTGAGAGGGTGCATTTTCATTTTTCAGTAAAATTTGACAAGTCGGTGCCTGCCATCACAATCACTCTAATGCCAGAGGTGAGTCTGACGAGCAATGTCTTACATTTAATATTCTCACACTGCTAAAATACCTGAACACACTGAGCCACTAACAATACAATCTCATTGTGGTTCTGAAGGAAGTCCGATACTCTCAAGGGAGGCTGCAAGCTGGGTGTGGTGACCTCTCCCAGCAAACTGTTTATGCTCTCATATTCAAGAAATAAAAGTGTTCCTGTAATGGGAGCAAATGGGAGTCATCAATAGGACTTGCCCAAGTTTAGACCTCGTGTAGTGTTGTATTCCTCCGTACCTGCCGACTTCCTCACAACAGATCATCCCGTCTCTAATATGCATCAAGCTTTAAAGTAGAGTGCTAGTTGCTGACAGTGGATAAGGAGGGAGCATCTACAGTGTTTGTGAGCTACAAAATATCTGAAATGTCAGAGCAAGGTGTTCACCAAGTCCTATTTCCATTATCAATCCTCCAAACTCAGCTTGCTTTCCTAATCAGAAACTGGTTGCTTTAGGAAAATGGCACCCTTCTCCCTCATTTCCAACTACACACAATTTATACATGGTGTCAGGTGACCATAGAAATCCCTTTTCCAATAAGATCTGACAAAAGAGGGAGAAGCAAATAGTTTGTTTGCATAGCTACAGCAGCCTGCACCTCAGCTTGGTCTCAGCGCTGGCCAGTGTAGGCACGGAACCAGGAGGTGACTGAGGCAGCAGCAGAGGAGATCATTCCTCCAGTGTTGCCTACCGGCTGGGAGGCCTGCATGGCTGTACTCTGAGACAGATCCATGGGCTGAGAGGGAATATCACAGAAGCGAGGACTAGGTACTGTTTCCCAGTCTGTACCCAAGTCTGTCTCTTCATCTGTCACTGCCTCATCTCCACTCTCCTCCGCAGGCCCTGCTGCCTCTGGCTCCACAAACTCCATTGAGTCTTCTAAGTCTGCACTGACCTCAAACGGCCCAGTCCTGCACAACGGGGGAGAGGGTGACAAACAATAGCAGGTGAAACCAGCGGCATATAATTTTAGAAGGTTTTGGAGGATTAAATGTGAAACTTAGTTATTAAACTTAAAGAATAAATTAATGAATAAATAACCTAAAAATTTATTTCATTTTTGCACCTTTAAAATCCAATTTAATTATTAAATATAAAATTATTAGTAGAGGCCCTATGCCTTTACTATTTAGAAATGTGACCTGTAAGTTTAAATTTTGATTGATTTCTCTAAACTGTTTCTCAGTGACCAACTCTTGCACAAGGCATGTCTGGGCGACAATTTGACTTTAATATACGCAGGCAGCAGTCATCGATGTGGTTTAAACGCAAAGGTGTCAGTTTTCTTCCACCCCACCCAATAAAGCATATTGCATTGAATCAAATAGCACCACATCGTAGTGTGTGTGTGTGGTTGTAATGCGATTGCTTTATGTCTATCTTTAGTGTAACAGACTGTTAGCGGTGCATCAATATGTAATGGTGTTCTGCATCGGCCTCAATAGAAATGCACTCTGCTATTGCGCATGTTAACTACATCAAAATAAAGCTTAGTATGAGAAACACCGAGAGCAAACTGAGGCTTTTCCTCACCTGCCAAGGTTCTTGTTCTCTGGAGAGACCAGAAACATGATGTTCCTCAAAGTGTGGTGGGGATGGAGCAACTCACTGTCCACATGCTGACACAAAAAACAAAAACATGAACAAACCTAAATACTCAGTTCAGGGAAACCTGTGTGGTAATGAATAATAATGAGCACTACCTGGGAGAAACAGAGATGAAGGATGTTGCTGTTGAGTTTGTTGACAGCGCGAGTAAATCTGTAACGGCTCAAATTATCACCACAGAACTCACTGAAAAAGATACACGAGACACATTACAGTCTGCACTACAGACATTAAACTTGGAAAACCCAGGTTTTGATAGATAGTGATACATGAGCTTCGGTATATGTTACCTGTTGCACAGTTTTTTGGGTAGATTGACATCCAGAATATGAGAAAGGATGTTAAGAAGTTGAGTAGCATAGCAGAGAGCTGCACTAATGGTGTGAGCCGGATTTATATGATCCAGTTCTAGGAATAGGAAACAGAGCAAACTTTTCAGAGGCACTCATTACACACTGCTAGCAGAAATCATTATTGCTCACAGTAGTATATTATTCATGACTTTTGTCATATTTTAACATTGTTTTATCCATTTACATCAAAATCTAAAATTCTTGTTGAGGTAGAAATTTGAAAGTGTGAAATCTATTTGTAGTGGAATTTATTTTAAATCAGGACACATTTTATGGCAGTTATAGTGCATTTAACTGTCTGTATGAGACAATAAGAGGAAACTGCTGTGCAACAAAATCTGTACCTGGGCCTGGATTTGTGCTTTTCTCTTCTACCCAATTGTAGTAGGCGGAGCAGTCTCCATTGCTGGGCAGAGTGACATGGGGTCCAGTGATACTGATGCTCGTTTCTCCATTCTGGTCATCCCAGATCCAGCGTCCAGACATGTAAGTCGTTCGACGGGCCTCAGCTAACTCGCTTACAGTGCTAGATGTGAGGGCAAAGTCATATTCTGCCACAGCAGGATCAGCTGGGTCCCTGAGGGCAGAAAGTCTACTTAGACAATCTATAATGACATAGTTTACACACTACTGTGTAGTTAAAGCCCACACTGGCTACGATACCGCTTAAGATGACAATCATATTTAATCATATTTTGAGTGGACCTCATATTTCTCCAGCGCTGAGCAAACAGCCTTGGTTAGGTCTTTCTTTTTGTCAGTCAGCCAGTATGACTAAATCCACCCAGTAACTTAAGTTAACATAACACTACTGAAAACAATACTCAACATAAAACTGAAAGACATCCCCACAAACATCAACATCTTGGTCCTTAGATTTAACAACATACCTGCTGCCCTGCTTCTCCTCCTGAGTGGGGAAGATATAGGTGGTAAGTTCCAGGATGTGACCTCTCCGAACTTCAGCCAGAGCCTCCAGTCTGCCCTGCAACTCCTTAGTTCTTTTATCGAATAGCTCACTCAAGCGACGGTTATGGCGCTCGATCTTGTCCCTCTTCTCCTGGTGCCGACTAGCCCGGCGCTGCAGCTTCTGGCCTTCTTCCTGGGAGCGGAGTAACAGATCTTTGCCTTAAAAGTGGGAGACAATGAAAACGGAGCTGATCATAATAAATCTGTAGTTTTCAAAGCAACATTAAAACAACTGATCACAGCTGATGATTCAAGACATGCTCTCTAAACACTCACCGCTCTTCACTTCTTCGTTCCCACTGCAAATTGCTTCTTTCAGCTGCTCAATTTTCATTTTGCATGACATGATTTTCCACTTCTGTCGTAGACAAAACCAACACAACTAGCAATGAGCATGAGCAAACACTAAACTCTCTTTTCACTTCAAGTTCACATGTTAACCGTGTTCCCAATATCAATCTTGCAAATAAATTACAAACTTACAAGCTGGTCTGTCTGAACCTTCTTGTCCATGGCTTTGAGGACTCTATGATAAAAAAAAGGCAAATGCATATTCACCAAGTCAGGAAAGGTTCTTGTTGACAACGTGTTCAAAATCTTCATGCATGTCAAAACTATCTGTGCATGATAGTTCATAATAAGAAAAATTAACATGACTCACCTTTGCTGAAGATTCTCCTTTTCATTTTTCATCTTATGAAGTCTTTCCAACTTTTCTGCGTATCTGCAAAGATAAATGCATCAGTTTGATCGGTACAAAGAGTCCTTTCAAACTACGGGTCACACAAACATGCTTTCACCTGCTGCTAACATGTTTATCAATGCAAAGGGCAATTAAATTACCAACATTTAGTTAGCATTTATTGCAAGCAATGAATGATTTAAAAAAAAAAAAACATCCACTGTAGACTTTATTAGATCAATTATTTGTTTTCATTGTATTCCTGACAGATTTGGCATAAAATGGCCAGTTTAGGATGGACTTATAGAATTGTGTTTTTGATACCACTAGTGTAAAAGCTAAATTTAGTGTAAAATATCACTCTACTTTGAGCAAAATACAAATCCATTTTTTTTCTTACATCCTCTCATATATTATGTCCACTATTCTTTATGTATAACTGCAGATGAGAAACTAAAACTATTTCTCTTTTAAAAAGGAATTCATTAGTTATGTCTTTATTTACATAGTTGTATAAATTCAGATGTATTAAAAACATTAGAAATTTGCAAAGATTTAAATATAACAATACGTTAACAAGGTTGCCTATATTCATTTGAATTCTTTTCATTTTTCCTTTCTTTTTATTTTTTTTGGTTTATCTGTTTAATATATGTTTTATATTTATGTTCTATGTATTTTTCTTATGTATTTATGTCTTCGGGTATATTGTTATATAGAATGGGTAACGATCGCAAATATTCGATTATATTTTTATACTCGTATTGTCATCACGGAATAAGCAAAACAGACTTTTCATACCGAGTCGGTTTGTACAGCAGACTGTATTAGGCCACACCTGGCTGTTCAACACTTTGTGGCTAAGCTAGCCATGCTAACAGCGACGCGACTAATGATTCTGGGCAAGCTAACAGTTAGCCACTCAGCTAAGACAGAACACAAAGTTTCTTTTAGGACGTAAAGACATTTACTGATTAATCTACATGCCCAAATGGAGACAGTCACTACAGATAAGCAAATATAACTCGTGTGTAGGCGAGGACCAATTGACTTCTTTGTTGTCTAGCGTGCTGGGTAGCTAGCAGTAGCTAGCAAACGCAACTGTTTACATACAGAGCAGGATACCTTAACATCCGCTAGCTACTCGAGCTAACTAGCTACTCGGTTCTTGTGATGCAGACAGCTCTATAAACACATCGTTTGTGTTTAGTTTTTGTGTGAACTGGGTTAAAAACGTGGAGAAAACAGAACAGACGCGCTGTAAACAGAACGCACCTTTCAGGGTTTCTGCCATCGAAATAAACGAAGTCGCCTGCCTGAATGCACCGAGCACAGGTCAGCCTGCGCCTCGCAGTGTTACAGAGAGGACACCTCTCAACCGCAACGTACAGCCCCTCCGCATCGTCCACCGACTCCACCATCAGGGACCCCGGAGAGGCAGCGATGGCTGAGGGAGATTGTCGGATAGGAGCCCGGGCCCCTGCGGCTCCCTCAGTAGTTCCACTGGAGCCCACAGCCCGGACCTCACTTTCCGGGGGACACGCCATAATACAGCGCTATAATGTTTCTACAGGAAAAGGACCGTGCGCTTCACGTCGTGTCTGATAACATGTTTTAGCTATAAATGTTGTACTTTCAGGAAAAATCCCTCTTTCCTTCCTGCTTTCCTCCCTCCTCTTCCACCTACAGCCCGTGATGGTGCTGTTTGACCGGGTTTCTGTGTACCACGTGACGGATGTTGTTTATGTTTAACTGTCACGTGTCGGTAAACGAAGCATCTCGCAAGTATGTGTCTGCTGCTCACCAACCAAGACAGAAACACAACACAGCATGGAAAATAGGATCCGATACGCAGGACACGTCCAAACTCAGGCTCCGAAATTCCTGAAGGTTCACCTTCCATGTTTTCGCTTCTCCTGAGTTGGTGGCATGACTCTTAAAGGGGAACTCCACTGATCATTTTTAAAATGTATAAAAGTGTTAAGAATAAGTCAACAAAGCTGTTCAAGCTGTGTCCCAAATCAGGGGGGCTGTGTCCCTCCCAAGGCGACTGCTTTGGTGGGAAATGCTCCGGCCTAGAGAAACATTTTTTGAGAGAACTGTTTACAGTGGTGGTGATGGGAACCAGAGGTCTGAAGAGTTTAATGCTCTAAAAGCTCCTTCCCAGAAGACCATGGATTGAAGTGGTTAGATATGTGCTGTCTGATATCTTACACAGTGTTTTATGATAGCGTTATAATAATGTTTAGGTTTAAAATGTTTTTTCTTCCATTTATTTTAGTCCATTCAGGACGGAAGCATACATACAGGGTACTGTAACACAAAATAGTCCCAAAATAAAACTTTTCTAACAGAAATGTATCTTTTTATTCATGTTTTATATACATTTTTCATGTGTTTTCTCTTATGTATTAATGCATTCAGGTATATTGTTACACAGAAAAATGCAAATATTACATTTTATTTTTTATACTTATTGTCAATCATTTAATAAGAGATTTAATACGATATAGTTTGTTTTCCAGATTTATTTTTATACTACAATCGAAATTACATTTAAATACCCAGAGGTCACATATAGCTTTACTAGTGGTTTTGTATAGTAAATAAAACTATATTTTTGATGTAGACATTGAGACCCCTGCTTCCCATTACACTGTGCAGAAAACTAAGCCTGCAGGTTTCTCTTTAACAAACCATTTTACATCAAACCATTCTGAATACATCAATCAATCTCAAGGACTGAATTATTCTGATATATTTTGTAAGGGAAATAATGACCCCTATTAAAAGAATTATTTAATTTCATGAAACTGTGTGTTTAGAAAAATCACTCTTTATTTCCCAAATCGATGCTCTCAACATCTGCAACTCCAAGCAGCATCTAACATTAATCTAATATTTCACATCTGTCTACCTGAGGGGAATCCCACCAAAGTTTCGGAAATTCTGTACAACAAAAATGACAAGCTATTTTAGTTACGGTTAAATTCCCCTTCAAACAAATGTACTACGCTTCAGGTTGTGAAGGATTCATATAAAACGGTGGTGTTGCCTCCTGTCTGTTGGTGAAGTATGTATGGTGCTGATGGCAGCCTACAGGCATGCTGTATTGAAACTTTATCTTCTCAGCTCAGCACTGCAGGCCAACCTGTGCAATGGCACCCAATGCAACTGCCCCACCTGTTAAGTAGGACTAACACTGCCCTGGCAATGATGCTGAATCATGCGAGTTACAGCAGGAAAACACTAACCTGTACAGTGCAGGGACCTTTCAGAGCTTGAGAAGGGAAACACTATCATATATTCAAAATAATAAACAATATTTGTTGGCAGAATAACAACTTTTATGGTTCTATGTAGCAAAATGTTAACAAAACATTTCCTTAATGTACTCAAATGACACACAATACTTACAAATACCTGACAAAAACATATATACAAACAACAAAATGTGCCTAACAACACAAGCTTTGATTCCCTCCTTTCAAACTTTCAAGAATAGTGAACAAAAGGCAGCTGCTTATTTTGATGTTCCAGTCATTGAATAAGTAGAAGTGCACTTTCCTTTTCACTGTTTCCTGAATCCCTTCAGAATAGGGTAGATATTCTCGAAAGCTTCATAGATTTCAGAGCGATCTTTAGCACCTGACATCAAAATGGAGAAAACAGGTCAGTGGAGAAGGTCTAACTGGTGAAATCAAAACTAGGGCAGAATCTTAAATGGCTGTCTGCTCCCTACACCCTATATAGTGCACTAATTAAGTTTAAAAAAAAAAATGCACCCAAACGGCATTAAATTCAATTCTTTGTTCAGAATTCTCTACTGTGCAATATTTGTATTGAGGTCAAAACTCACATAGTGCACTATATAATGAGTCGGAAGCCATTTAAGATACAGCCTTGAGCACACGGCATGGTCACATTCTGCTCGGATTAAGCAGAAGGTAATGTGAGCAAAAGTAAAAACCTACATGATTAACATCAGAGTTAAAAGCAGATTTATTTATGATCGGTACCTGTAAGAACGACTTTCCCAGACACAAAGATCAGTAAGACAATACGTGGCTTCACCATGCGGTAAATCAAACCAGGAAACAACTCAGGCTCATAGCTTTAGGGACAAAATCATAACAACTATTAGACAAAGATGAGCCTTTATGTCACTCAAAGACAAGAGCAGCTGCTTGGGCAAACCTGCTGAACTGTTGATGTGTCAGAACCAGGCCCTCCAGCCGAATCGGGAAACATACGTCACAACTGCCAACCATATTCTGGATCTTGAAATCAAGAAATTTGGCTGGAAACCCAAGTTTCTGCACCACTCGGGCATACTTCCTCGCAGCAAGGCGTGACTGCTCCTCACTGAATGAAATAGAGAAACCTTATGACCTCTGACAGAGGCATGTCTGTGTGATGTGACACTCCTGACACTCATATTTCAAAATATGTCTCTAGATTAACATTTTAAACAAAAAGCTATACAGAACCATCATGCCACACCAGCATTTGAAAATACAAGCTGCTCTTTACATTGTGTTACTATTCTATGATGAACAAACCAACCGAAATGATCTAAAATCACATCACAACAATTTACATTAAAGTAAAATGTTTCATTTGTGTAATTTGTCATTTCAGAGACACAAGCATTTGTTAAAACAGCGAGTACTTGATTTTTTGAGAGAAAAGATCCTAACCTCTTTGCCCCGGTGCAGACCATCTTTCCAGAACTGAAGATGAGGGCAGTAGTTCTGGGCTCACGGATCCGCATTATGACAGCAGCAAAACGCTAGAAAAGGCAGAGTTTGTAAACAGTAGTGCTTTTAATCTGCTAATTTAATCTATTCACTGTTCTTAAGATGCACCAGGCACGTTTTGGGGACTTTCACTGCAGGGAAAAATGCTGAAAGCTGCAACTTCCTTATACATTTCTAATGTAAGTAAGTAAATTAAAATGCTATCCCATTCCTCAAAATGCATGGAAGACAAGTGTCCAGAGTCTTCTTTGTCCTGTCTCCCAGATGATGGAATGAACTTCCACTGGCTGTCTGAACAGCAGACTCTCTAGCAGTCTTTAAGCGCTTTGTATAGCACCTAAATGAATAATCACTAATAGATGTATATATAGTAATGCTTTGTTTTGGCACTTACACTAAATGAACCTTTCTTCTCTCTGGGTATAAGCATTGGCTTGGGATTTCTACTTTGTGCACTTCTGCTGTATTTAACTCTGTATTCTTCTTTCTAGGTATCAGCACTGGCCCTTGTTTGGGCAGCATCTGAGCTCAAGGCGAGACTCTAACCTTCTTGTATTAGCTAGGAAACATTCTCAGATGGAATACTAAGCATGGTTGTAAGTCAGTCTGGATAAAAGCATCAGCTAAATGGCTTATATGTAAATTTAATTATACCATAAGTTCAGTTCAATACATTTTTGGTTAAAAGGTTAGCACATCTCTAGTTGTCCATTCTGTGTGCACACCAGGAAAAAAAAAAACTGACGTTGATTTACAGCCCTTGCTCTGTAAAATGAAATAAACAAAGCGGCTCCAGTTGAGCAACACAACACTATTTGAGCCAATCAGTAACAGGGGGCATCTCTGCTTGTGCACAGAATAGGGGTGTGCTGTACTCTACACTTTATCAAGCAGGAGGCATGACCACGAAACAGCCAAAGCGGAGAAGATCTGTAGAACAAAGACTGAGAAATAAGTTAGATCAGACAAGGACATTTTAAAAGTGGAGAAACCACCAAGAGTTTAAGGTGAGGAGTCCAGTGGTGGTGAGGATTCAGAGAGTTGACATGGGTGAAGTTGGCTGCCTATTCACATTTGGCCATTCCACCTTAAATAGCGGAGCAATTCTATTCCAGAGATTGGGGCACCTGAATATAGCTGCAGCACCAGTTAAGGTGGAACAGGAAACAAGAAGCCGGGAAACACCTGACTTCAGCTTCATGAAGAAGTGAAAAGCATGCAAAGGGTGTGGTGGTTGCTCTGTTTCTACTGGACAGGTGTGTAACATGAATTTACCACCTCTCTCTTTCACAGTTGTAACTGTACTTACCTTTGGATTGTACTCAGCATTTCGTGCCTGAAGAGCAATGGCTTTTAGGTCTAGAGGACAAGCCAGATTTACTGTGGACACAATATTCCTGTACACAAGCAAACACAGTTTTATGGATATATGTAAATATTCAGTATATGTACTCACCAGTTATAATCTAACTCTGTTCAAACTTCAGTTTACTGTTCCAGTAATCCATCAAACAAGATACTATGGTACATTCTTATCAGCATGATCATATAAAGTGATAAGCTACAGGAAGATGTGGAACATACCAGTATGACTACCAAGTAAAACTGACATCTATAAACAGAGGTTTCAACATTTATAACTACTGAAGTCTTCCAAATAAGTTATATGCCAACCAGCCTCACCCATGTCATAACATGTTCTACAAGATAGCACCTGAATAGTGCCAGAACATTTTGAACTCAGACCAACCACATTTTTGTGTATTTTAATAATTTACCACACAATATATATATATTCCTGTCCTGCACCTGTGCTAAAGACTTTGCATTATACTTTCCTTTAGAGTACTCATAGTATACATGACTAAAGAAGCGTGGTGTTCGCAGTCATGGTTGTGGACATTCAGCGAGCAGTGTGCCCTACATGAGTCATCCTGCTAGTGCCAGCACCATTGGCAGAGGACTGCATGACGCAGGACTGCATGCACGCAGACCTTTACAACTTCTCATCAACGCCGCCAAAGACTGCAATAATGATGTGCTAGATGGTCATGGAGTGACTCAGAATGGCAGTGGGTCATCTTCAGTGGCAAGCCCCGTGTCTTGGTGAAGACGACCAATTCATCTGTGTGTGGGGGCACCGTGGTCAGCACCTAGATGATGACGGTTTGTTGTCATACGTTACATGTCGAAAAGGCCTGGTGTCATTCCAAATGCAAAATCTGCAGGAACTGTGTGAGAACACTGCAGCTGCATGGGATGGATTATTCCAGAACACCATTAGGAATGTAGCATTATGCATGTAGCGTTGGCAATAATAATATTGCCCATTTCAGTCTAAATTCATTATTTATTGTTCCTGGTAACCTTTATCTTCTTTCCAAATATCATTGCAATATAACACTTCCTTTTGGGTGCAACTAGTCTTTTGTTGGTGAGTGTATTTTGTCTATAAATGCGAGAACTGGTTTCAACATCCATGTGTTTATTACATTTCTAAATGTAATAAACACCATCATGTTCATTTTTAGGTGAAAGCCATATGTCTTACTGTAACTGTGGGATGATTCCTGAACTTTCTGTCACTGGGGCAACGGGGGTCATAGGCGTCATGGGGGTCATTGGTAGGGAGCAGAAGGGGGAGGCCGCAGGTTGAGTTTTACTGAGATCAGAGTCTATATCAGGTGACTCTGAGCTTGGACAGTCTGGATATATGCCGCTGTCCTCATGTGAACTGGTACCCACATTTTCTGGTGGTTCCTCCTGGGCACTGAGTTCATCAGGCAGGAAACTCAGGTCCAGGTCCTCAGAGAGGTCTTTCTGCTGGGCAGAGATTGAGGAGGCCAGGAAGGAGGGATCCTGCAGCTTTGGAGGGCCTTGCAAGCCCAAGTCCCCTTCAAAAATGTACTCAGAAGAACCCTGGAGAGTACAGACAGATATAAGCATTCATGGAATCATGAAGGCAGCAAACAGACTGCAGAAGCTACATGAGTGCATGTAATTTAAATACTGTTTATGAGCGCAGGTGACCAGCGTCTCTAGCATCTACAGCTCTGGAATTCCGGCTACCAAGAATTAAGACTAAGTTCAAGAAATCAACTTACAGCAATTGATTGATCAAAGTAGCTCTCAAGAGATGCCTCTTCATCCATATTTCTCAGAGTCCATCAAATTATTCTGAATAAACCGACAAAGTGCAGCGACTGTCTTCGTTAACAAACTACACTAATCGAGACGTCAACCAGGCAGCACTAGTTGCTCATACTCTCTAATTAGCATCTATTCTGTAAAAATTACGTAAAAATTAAACAAGCATCAGTAAAATTTTAATTCCTTTCAGTACAAACACACAAACACGTTATTTTCGCATGAGAAACTCTTCTACTTGTAAGTTGAGAAAAATGCAATATGTTCATTAACAATATAGTCTCCACCCACAGGAGGGAGACAGTCTTCATCCGCAGCAAAAGTAACTCTGCTTTCTCCGGCCAAAGAGAATACGCGAAGCCGAGAGCCACCGTGTGAATCTGTTTCCGAGAAAGTGGTCACGTGGTTATGGCGAGCGGTCGGGGACGTTCTACCGTTTTACCGAATGTTTCCCTCCTTTTAGATGACAGCAAACTTTTGGTCGTTTCTGTAAATGTTACAAGTAGCCCTAATTCACATGTTTAGATGTTTTTATTTTAAATAGTTTTTGTTTCGGTTTTATTCGCCGTTCACTGTCTTTCACTATATGTTGCTGCTGTTCAGTAGAGCGCCAGACTTTAAGCAGACAGGAGTTGAACAGTTTGCACCATCTTGGTTACTTCATATATAATCTTTGTCTCCGCGAAAGAACGGAAGGCATGAACGGCGGCGTGACACTGAGCACCATTGGCTCCAGTAGCTCACCGTTAAGTGTATCTGTATGTTATGTAGAGTGGCATTGGCATAAGCCAAGTGTCAAATGATGTGACATGCTCGTGTGTGTTATGGAAGCTTTCTAATGTGTCGTTAGATTCTTTGACCTGACTAACCAACATGATCTGAGGTGTTAGGATATGGAAGAAGTGAGGGACTGTTTGAGACATTTCCCAAATGAAGCCCGTGGTGAGTGACCTAACCCCAGTGGCTGCTTTGTGTGGTTTAGTTTAGATATAGCCCATAATTTACACAGTTTAGTCTTTTACCGGGCTCCTCAACCTCTTCCTTAAATCGTGACTACAAGGTGCAATGATCTGCACAGTGTTTACTTTGCATGCATCTGATCATACTGTAGTCCCAGATACTGTAATACGGTGAGTGGTCATCCAATGATAGTCCCACTTTCACTGATGGACAGGGTAGATGATGCCTGCACACGCAAACATATAGGTGCACTATGTAATTCCACCTGTTTCACAGGTATTATTTGGGTGGTGGAACTACAGTGACATGGTGGTGGTCACTGATGTGTTAGTGTGTTGTGCAGGTGTGAGTGGATCAGAGATAGCAGTGCTGCTGGAGTTTTTAAACACCTCAGTATCACTGCTTAACTGAGAGTAGTCCACCAGCTGACAGGGTCCTGTGGGGAGTGTTCTGCGACCACTTATTAAGGGATAGAGGATGACTGACCAACAGATCAGCTGTCTCTGACTTCACATCTACAAGGTGGACCAACAAGGTAGGAGTATCTAATATAGTGGACAGTGAGAGGACACAGTGATCCACTTGTAACGGTGCAACACAGTCTTTCACAATCACCACGTCCACCATGCCAGTGTCACTGCTATGTATAGAATGATCCCCCACCCACATAACACCTGCTCTGTGGTGGTCCTGTGGGGGTCCTGACCACTGAAGAACAGGGTGAAAAGAGTAAATATGCAGAGAATCAAAAGGAACTACAGTCAGTAATGATAGAACTGCTGTGCTCCCAAATGGTAGGTGGAGCTGATAAACTGACAGTGAGTGTAGATAAAAGGTGGTGTGCATAATGATGGATGTCCACCTACTTTGTGTTCATTGTCCATTTAATCAGGTTTGTTTAAAGATGGCAGTCCATCTGCTTATCTGCAGAATTAGTTATCCTGTGTTTACTGTGTTCAGTAGTGGACAGAAACCCCACAGTTTTGAAGCATCACTGCTGAGCTGAGAATATACCACCAAATAAGAATATCAAGCCAGCAGCTCAGTGCAGCCAGAAACTGACTGCTGATATGTACGCAGGACTAGGACTGTGCAACGTGAAATGGAATGAAGCATTTCTTTATTAAGCGGCTCTGTTCTGCTTGGTAAATCACCTTGTAGCATGAGAACATGCGATGCAAACAAACAGTAATGAGGTAAAAAGTAGTTAGTATATCATGGGTTGGTATATTGAACATGCATCACCACCATGCCTATATTAATATACTCAAGTACTAGTTCCCCAAAACCAGGAAGTGGACGATGACTTCAAATAAAATTGCCCCCCTTAAGGAAATGTTTGGAAAGGGTTAAGCAAACACAGACATGCATACAAATACTGCTTATTGTATTTAATATTTGTTAATAATGCGTATTTGTAGTATTTCTGAGATATAGATATAGATAGGCATTTTTATTTGGCTTTCATTTTCTTAAAAATATATATATTTTTTAAAAATACATCCCTGTCTTGGGACAAGCAGGACGATCCCTATTCTCTCCTCTCTGAAAGACACAGCCTTATTTACAAACACAATTCCAAATTTGGATTTGTCGGATCACAGGCCACTTTTCCTCCTTACCTTACTCCATTGTAAATGAGCTCGGGCCCAGAGAAGACTACAGCTCTTCTGGATGCTGTTTATAAACAGTTTCTTTTTTGCAACATTAGTTCCAAAACGTAGTTTCACTGAACTGTTTCACTGCCTGTCTTTCACAGAGCTGTTCCCCTCTTCTGAAAGACTCTCTGAGATGCTCTTCCTATACATAATCATGTTACTGACCTCCTGACAAATTAATGCAAATAGTGGTGAGATGCTCCCCCAGGTGTGTGTTAGCTCTACACAGGTTTACCCAGATGCCTCAAATGTTTGCACAGTACGCTGCCATTACAGGAAGTATTGTATAGTGTCACTCATCCCAGTCTTATCCCATCCCATTAAGAATATTTTAGATTGAGGTTTCATCCCAAATCAACAGATTCAGTAGTGCATTGTTTGCTGTGATCTTTTACACCTCAGAGCTTTATTTGACTGAGTCAGTGCCGTACCTGGATGAGCCCGTCTCTCCACTACAGTTCTATCGTGACTGGATTGGTCCTAATAAGCCCTGCATCATTCGCAATGCTTTCAGTGACTGGCCAGCTTTGTCTAAATGGAACCCAACATACCTCAGGTAAAATAAATCTCTCTGAACTGTTTCTGTTTTCCATCCATTTCCTACATCGTTTCTGAGTGATGTGTTCTGTTCTTTCAGGGAGGCTGTCGGCTCGAAGGTCATCAGCGTGGCTGTGACTCCAAATGGCTACGCGGATGCTGTAAACGGAGATCGCTTTGTGATGCCTGAAGAGCGGCAAATGACCTTCTCCTCACTGCTGGACATTATAGAAGGCAAGGTGAAGAGCAGCGGCGTGTTTTATGTACAGAAACAGTGCTCCAATCTGACTGAGGAACTGCCACAGCTCACGGGAGACGTACAGACTCACATACCGTGGATGACAGAGGCGCTTGGTAGGTCATATATCACAGCTCAGAGTCGTTTGTGAAATCACAGATCGCACCTTTAATCTGAATGTAACTGTTATTTTTATCCAGGTAAATTACCTGATGCTGTCAATTTCTGGTTAGGAGAGGAAAGTGCGGTCACATCAAGTAAGTTTATATGCGCATGTTCAAAGTAGGTCGAAATTCAGTCATGACATTCACCAAGACATAACACACTAATGCCCTATATCTATTTCTATTATTCTACCCCATTCTGTACCACTGTTTACATATCTTGCACTGCTAAATTATTTATACCACTGCGTACTTGCACTGTCTGTATGGCTGACAACAGCCATCTTCTCTATTGCACTGTCTATATGGCTGACATCAGTCATCTTCTTAATTTGCACAGCAAATGGTATACCACTACCTCCATTACACAGACACTAAAGGACTTTACACAGACACTAAGTACTTTACACAGACACTAAAGGACTTTACACAAACACTAAGTACTTTACACAGACACTAAAGGACTTTACACAAACACTAAGTACTTTACACAGACACTAAAGGACTTTACACAAACACTAAGTACTTTACACGGACACTAAAGGACTTTACACAGACACTAAAGGACTTTACACAAACACTAAGGACTTTACACAAACACTAAGGACTTTACACAGACACTAAGGACTTTACACAGACACTAAGTACTTTACACAAACACTAAGTACTTTACACAAACACTAAGTACTTTACACAGACACTAAAGGACTTTACACAAACACTAAGTACTTTACACAGACACTAAAGGACTTTACACAAACACTAAGTACTTTACACAGACACTAAAGGACTTTACACAAACACTAAGTACTTTACACGGACACTAAAGGACTTTACACAGACACTAAAGGACTTTACACAGACACTAAGTACTTTACACAGACACTAAAGGACTTTACACAGACACTAAAGGACTTTACACAGACACTAATGGACTTTACACAGACACTAAGTACTTTACACAGACACTAAAGGACTTTACACAGACACTAAAGGACTTTACACAGACACTAATGGACTTTACACAGACACTAAGTACTTTACACAGACACTAAAGGACTTTACACAGACACTAAAGGACTTTACACAGACACTAAGTACTCTAATTTTAGACTTTATATTGTATCTTGTACTTCTCTGTTACTTCTGTGTTCTTTGTATACCTGTATATTTGTATGCTACTGGATGCCTTGAATTGCCCTCTGGGATAAATAAAGCATGCATGCATGCATCCATGCATCCATCCATCCATCCATCCAATCATCCAATCAATCACATCCATCCATCCAATTATCCAATCAATCACATCAATCCATCCATCCAATCAATCACATCAATCAATCACATCAATCACATCACACAGCTACAAGTCTACATAACACAGTGGCTTAAACCTGAAAAAGAAAAACCTGCAAACAACAACAAAAGCACCATTTAATATTGTGTAAAATATAAATGATGAATATAAATTGATGATGTACCCATGTACATCAAACTGCAAGCACATTTTTCTGCACTGTAAGTCTGAACAAGGTCACAGTGTTATTGATGTGGAAGACGCTCCTATGAAAGCTATTCGATTCCCTCGGCTCTGAGAGGGGCTTCAGTGTAAATGTAGTTGGGATTCCCTGAACAGCTTTTTCTGTAGTTACTTTGCCGTGAAGCTGTAAACACCAGTAGACATGCACACAATGCAGTATATACCAGAGCTGGGCTCTGTCTGTTTTGTAATCAATGCTTTAGGTTAAGTCACTCACTCTCCAAGAGAGCCAGGACGTGCTGTCTAACTGCCTGTTCCCGCTGATCGAGTTGTGACGCTCTGCTTGACGGAATTGAAATATATTACCTTTGCAGTGCACAAAGACCACTATGAGAACCTATACTGTGTCATCTCTGGAGAGAAGACGTTTATTCTGATCCCTCCCACTGACCGACCTTTCATACCATATGGTAAGGACAGGCTCTCATTATTTTCCTGTTTATTTATGTATCTCCTCATCCTGCTCAGATAGGCTGTCTCTTAGATGCATTATTACACTTCTTGTGGTTCCTGCTTGTTCTCTGAGCCTTGCTTGGCATTTTCTGGTCATCATGTAGAAGGGCTCATTATACAGTGGTGGATTAGCTTATTTATCTATACGGTTCTGGATGCTACACAATCTCTATACACAAAACACTTCTGCACATTGTAATGTACAATTACTGTGTATTTGCTGTCTCTAACATGATATATCATGAGATATCATAAAAGGTCATATTTTTTACATTTTTGATTATTGTTTTTGTTTTCCATCATCAAATCAAGGCTGTTGATCTGCCTTTATCATGGTCTTTAGCATTCTTTAATATAACATAAATGATCATTTAAAGTCAGATGTCTCCGATCTGAGGTTTTTTTGGACCACATCCCATGTACTAACTCACATGTACAGACTCAGAAGGTAGGTCCGGCTACAGGTTTAGCTTTTAGCATTGTAGTGATGAAGATATGCAGGCAGTAGTGGATAAGCCATCTACATCCTCGGGAGGCATGTCTAGTTCCGGCTGAGTTATGATACTCTTTGCAAAAGAGTGTGAGGATGTGTTTAAACTTTCGCATGACTGTTTATCACCAGGGCTGCGTGTCTTATTAAAGACTCCGATGATTATGCGTGCTTATATGGTTTGGTGTTTGTATTTGTGTAGAGCTCTACCAGCCGGCTACATATAAACAGAAACAAGACGGCAGCTTTGAAATAGTGGATGAGGAGGATTCGGAAAAGGTGAGTTTTACAACTGCTGCTTTAAATACATTTTCTAAATAGCACACAAACCGAGACAAACTGTCTATTCATTAATCAAATTTGGTACTGCTAAGCAGCTGTTTCTACCACACTCCCTGGCCAATTACCAAGATGACTTTCAAAACATTCATATCAGGAATGCTTATATCAAGACCAGCTAGCTTCAAATCTGAAAGCTCCCTCAACAAGCTGACCCAATTTGGTCTTATTGTAGGTGCCGTGGATCCCTCTAGACCCCCTGAACCCTGACTTGGAGCGCTATCCCTCCTACAGACTGGCCCGGCCACTGTACTGCACAGTCAAAGCAGGAGAGATGCTTTACCTCCCCTCTCTCTGGTTCCACCATGTTCGCCAGTCTCATGGGTGCATAGCAGGTATGGTAGTGAGAACCGGAATTTTTAAAGAAAGTATTAAAACGAATGAAACGTGATTTAGCCATTTAAAATGATAACCCATCTCAGGAAACATTTTAGGATTTCTCTGCAGACCATGTCTCAGTTAACAGCGTTAATGCTTTATTATAGAACCAGCAAAGACCGTCATCCATGCTAATGGCATGAAAACAAAAAGGAGCCAAAAGCCTATTTTTAATGCTCAACATAAAATCTGGATGCGGATTCTCTCCATACTCTGCGTTCAGTTCCCCTGTATTTGTGCACGTTTACTGAAAGCTTATAGCTACAAACAAATCACAGCAGTACCACCGGAACTCTTGGTTAGCAATGTAAAAAATCTGAGATCTATATGATGTCACTTCCTGCATAAATTCAGGTCATCAAAACAATGAGAAGATATACTTTTCTTCCCTCATGAACTTCAGGAAGGTTGGATGGTGTATATTTAAGATGTTCTATTCGGGTGAGCCTATAAGTAACGACTCATTAGGCGGGATGTTTTTGCACATTGTTGCAAAATGAATGATTTCAGAGTAAAAATGGCATTACTTATGTAAAACATGCACATCAGTCGAGCGATGTTTAAAACTTGATCAAGTTGCTCAAAAATGGAACCTTGAAAAGAGCTGGTCTTCTTCAGTCACTGTTAGTTTCTTTTATTAATGGACGTTAATGTAGATTTAACCGTGCTCATTAAATGTAGTGGTCTACTGTTATCATATGGGAGGAATGTACAGTATAATTCCTCAAAGTAACACTAACTAATGTGTAATGTATTTGTTTCTCTCTGCAGTAAATTTCTGGTATGATATGGATTATGATATCAAGTATAACTACTTCCAACTGGTGGAATCTCTGACTGGAGCTGTGGGTTCAGTATGATGCTTTTAGTACACAATCCCATCATCCTCCAATCACTAACCCTTTCAAAATATCCAGTAGTAACCTTTTAAGTACCACACAGAGCCACAAAGAGGAATGTGAGTGTTCCTGGACAAAAAACTTTTAAACTAAGAATTTTCTAACCAGTTTACAGTGGAATTCAAAGTTAACCTTTCTGCATAATTAAACTTGGTTGGTAGTAACATGCTGATGCCATCGTACATCATGTGCAATAAATACCCAGATTTGCTGTATAATAAATACAATTTTATTCACATGTCAGAGAACTTCTTTTATTTCTGTAAGAGGACACTGAGAATAAAAACATAATTTAGGAGTGGTGCAAAACAAACAAGCCACGAGTTTGGCAAACAAGCTAACGAGAAACAGTCTTTAAACCCTCTGGTCCAGCTGCTAGCCTACATGATTCATTGCTCATACAGGAGATGAGAAGAGAGCCAAAAAGCCACAGAGGTAGCACTAAATGGCAAAGCATTGAATGATTGTTCATGAGGCAAGTCAAATGTACAACCATGCGTTCTAGTTCAGCAAACGGGTCAGCCCTAAAGTCCATCGCTTTCATGCATACAGAGTATATTCATGCTAGCAGTAAAGTAACTCTCATATCACCGGCTTTAAATACAATCCTACGTCTTCCATTCACTCGCAGGTCTAATGATTAGTATGTTAACTTGATTGACTCGAGTTTCAACATAAGACTGCCCATTTATTTCCGATCACTGGCCTCATGCATATAAAGATGTTCATGTTAAACTTACCAGCACATTTTGTACTGCAAGTGACAAACAAGGATTATGCTGGAGATCAAAATTATGATGCCTGAATAGCCAATTTACTCATCACTGTATGACTAGGAGTAAGCAAATGTTTGTCAATACATCTTACACCGAATACATCTTAAACCTCTCTACCATGAGAGGATTATTGAGGCTGGGTTGGGATTGAGGGCTCAGATTAATGCCTTCTTCTGGGCATAGAGAAAAGGTGGAAGTAGTTTTGCAGTGCTTTGTTAGCTGTACTGAGCATAAGCACCAGAATTTGTAACAGTATGAGAATGTATGAACAGTATACAGTACACATAGGTCCATTAGGATTACAGTATCTCTACAGTATCACATGCTATTATCTTAATTACTATTGTTCTAGAATGAAAGTGCTTTACTGCACATTATTAGCTTCACCATTAAGAAAAAGGAGGAAGTTTGTACCAGTGGCTAGAAAAACACCTCAACCTAGACGTAGTGTCTTAAACCTACCTCAGGGATATATGTAGACTTAAAGAGGAATTCCACCAATTCATCACCATTTCTGCAGAATTCAGTTGATGAGATTGGGTTTTGGGAATGGTGGTGAAGGCAACCTGGGGTCATACTGTGTACAACGCCAATATAGGCATTTTATTTATTAACCAAAGCCACCACAGACCTACGTGTGTGAGGTTTTACATGTAAACAAGGGTGAATCTGGAGCATCTTCTTTGGGGACTATTTCACCCAATAATTATATCCTAAAACTCATAAAACTGTCAACATATTCATAACTTTCTTTTAATAACTTTCAGTCAGGTAGCTTAAAACGCATCACATGTGTGAGACATCAGTTTCTCATTACTGCTGTGAATAATTTGACTTGGCAAGTTTCTCTAGAGTTCAGTATTTCACCTCGAATCATTACTTTAATTATGCAGAGATTGGATATTTCGGTGGAATTCCCCAATGCAAAGTGTAAAATTCATTTCATGAAAAGCCCCACAGTCTAGGCTTAATTTAAACCTGAGAAACAGGGCCGAATGTAAAAAAACCTTAGTGATCATTTTGGTAATTAGAGGGTTAACATTCTGCCTTGCGACAGCCTAGCAGCAGGGTGTGATGTTGCTGTGTGTGTCACCAGAATGTCCTGTCCCTAGTTTGTTGGATTTCTATGGCAGTTGAATTTAAATTGGCTGTCTGGAATGCATCATAATAAGGAAGACAGCATCCAAAACGCTTTAAGATTAAACCCTTAACAACGCATTGCTGGTTATTAATTAAGGCACCCGCATTCTGCAGACATTAGCCATGTCGAAGTACAAAAAGTCTCAAACGTGTACAAAACTGCCCTTCCAAAGTCATGCATGAAATCTGTATGCGGTCATGTCAGAAACTATGTATGACGCTTCCCTCTGTAAAGCAGATATATTACTGGTGACACTCCACTGGCACCGTATTGACACTAGGGGTATCCAGTATCAGAACACACATTCACTATACAACACTATCTGGGGATCAGTAGCCCCGGCTATTGACCCATCACATGAGAATAAATACAGTCACACTTCTGCAACAAACACAACATACAATATAAAAACATCCTTAGGATATAAATGAGAAACAAATCTGGCTTTTAAGACAAGTAGAGAAGACTGATTCCCTCTGAGAGAGAGTGCATTCTTTTAAATTCTGAAAAACGCGTTTCTCTTGCTTCGGGATCTACTCAGCAAAAAAACAACCTCTTTAAGGTGGAGGTCAAACTCAGAGGAGTCAAACGAGTCCATTTGTCATATAGTAGCTGTAACAAGCAAGCAAATCTCACCTCACTCGAGACATTTTAGCCTTTTTTGCAGTCTGGCATCGCTCCTACCCACACACATCCAGATATACTGTTAGGTAAAAGGGCACAATATTTGGCAATGAGGTGAGTGGAGGAGTGGAGAGTGCACAGGTGCCACAAGAGCACGCTACAAAGGGAGGTAGGGCGGTGAGGTTAAAGTCTATAGTGCATTCTGGCCATGCTGAATTCTCCGCAGTCCTGGCGGTCCGAGCCTGGCCATCTTCAGTATGTAAGTAGAGATACGCGAAAGATAAAGACACACACTAATCACAAATTCTCATTGTGTCCACCACTGAACACGAAACAAGTTCAAAGGAAAGAAGACCTTCACCACTCTTTACCGTAAAAAAGAAAAGAACAATCCCTACAGTCCTAATTTCTGCTATTTCTTTTTAATCTGTTCATTAAAAAACTCCTGTAAAAAGAAGCCTGTGCAGAGTCGTGGCCTGGGATCCGGCCTCAGCCTCAGTGCTCTGAAAAAACATAAAATAGAATAATAAAAGGAGGAGGCTGTCAGACTTTACTGTCCATCCTCTTTTCCACGGCCCTGAGGAGGAGCTGAGAATACTGCTCCAGCAGCGCCAACGTCCGATCTTCTCCTATGCCCGCTGCTCTGCTGCCCGGCATGCACAAGGAGCTGCTGTTGGAGCAGGGGAGCGAGTTCAACTCTGTCCGCACGGTCTCAAACGCCTCTGTTAATACTTGAGCCATCTCCTGCTGCTCCTGGGTGGAGTCTGTAGAACTGCTCAGCTGTACACATACACGGAGAGAGAGTTGGGGTTTAACAAAAGGGCAATATTATATGATAAATGATGTCACAATAAGCTTTTCTGTGCCCTGCAATCTTAACATCTCACAAAACTGACCATGTTTCAGTAAAAGGAGGTTTAAAAAAGGGCGCAAAATAAACAAACAGAGGTTGTCCCTGTATCAGTAATTGTTTTTGTCTGAATTACTAACAATACTGATGAGCGAGCGAGAATGAGTAAAATGATGTCCTCTTTTGTCCATTCGATAGCATGTCTAAGAACATGACAGCACAGCGTTTGTTGCCGGGCTGTTTAGCGTTAGACCGCAAGTACCTTTCCACCACAATGCCTGGTGTGCTCGAACTTACTAAACGAAATATGAAAGCATTATATGTTGTTCCATAGACCAGTCTCGTCTCCTCCCACTTTGTCAGTGAAGATGTAGTCTGCGGTTTGCCATTTATTTATCTTATTATTTTGCTAACCACGCTGGGTGGCCTTTTGTGGCATGAGTTACGAATACAGCTACACTGCACTGACCACGTTGCGGATTACTTGGATTTGTGAAAAGACAGACAAATGCAACTCTTGGTTGGTTTGAAAAAAAAATTGATGATTTTCTTTGAAATCAAAGCAAGTCCTTCTAAAAAGTAATGGAACTGTACACACCAAGACAGCGAACCTTCCTATTTTATGTTTGGCTTCTGTGTGAATTTCTGTTTCAATTAATATGCCATTTGTGTTTTATTGCCTTGTGGGGACAAAAATATAAACATTTGTACTTGCTGACGCAGTTTAGGTCAAAATCAAAACACGCAAAGGGTAAAACTCCTCTATAGAAATGAGCACTGGGCTGAGGTTGACCCAGGTAATGCTTTACTTGCTTCTATGTCAGTTTTGAGGCTCTAAACTATCCTACAAGCTGGAAATATTAGTCCAAACAGGAAACTAAGCACGGTTGTAGGGGAGTCGCTCTGGATAGAGACGTCTTGCTAAAATGCCTTAAATGTAAATGTAAACTCTGCCGTCTGCACAGTACTGTGTGGTCTGTACGCTTTACAGTTTAACAGCAATGATTTTAACAGCAGTAATACAACTTAACCATCCGTGTAAAGGTGGCGAGGCCCATTTTGAAACTGCTGCTGAAGTTTCACTGAGCCACCAGTCGGCATGAGTCCACACTGAGAGATTTGTCTGATGCAGAAAGTGAAGAGAGAGAGAGAGAGATAAACAACATGTTGCACGTAATGCAATGCAGATTCACAAAACATTCTGGGCAGTTTTCACTACATTACTGACTCAAGTCCTATAACTAAACTTCAATGCCAGTGATGACCAATAAAAATCGTCTGGCTTAAGGTGTCATCTGGGTGTGTGAAACCAGCCCATTATGTTGCCGTATGCAAACAAAATCATATCGTTTTTTGTGAAGCAGACAAAATGTAGATGGAGTAAACTTGAGGCAGAGTGTTAGTTCAGACGGTGCACAGAAGAGGAGGATTGAGGGACAGGCAGGAGTGCAGTGTTAATGGAAGAACATGTCGAGTGGGAAGAGTTGTCTCACCCTTCAGCTGGTAATGGTCTAACTGGATGGACAGGGGGAAGTGGAGAACATGGAAGAAGTGAATGGAAGAGACGGAGGGGGTAGAGGGGGCCATAGCCACCTCGTAAAGAAGGTGCTTGGGGCAAGACACCAGCCCAGCAGCGGCAATAGATGAGAGAACGAGGGAGGAGTGGTATCGCCGAGCAAACCTGAATCGTGAGCTCCGCTTGTGGCCTGCAAGACGCACACATGCCTGCCCATACCCTGAGGGAGAATGTTCAGAACTTTGTGTCCTCTGGATGTGCTCTCTGGATCTCCCTCTGGCACCTCAGGCTGCTTGACTGCAGGCAGATACTGCTCTGGGGTGTGTGCTTCAGAGGGGCTCAGGCAACATGATTGGCTTGTATTAGTTTCAGGTCCAGGCACTGGACAAACACTCACTGGAATCCCTTGCTGCAAGGGCTCCTCTTTTCTGGTCAGGCATTGGGAACATCTTTGCCAACAGGTGGAGTCAAGGAGCTCATGGAGGGTTTTATCTGGAAGAAGGTTTTTTGGGATGTCCAGGTTTAGCTGCGGACGTGTGCTGCCACTTCACTTTGGCTTGGAGGCTTTAGATGAGGAGCCACCAACTCCCACTCAAGTTGGGAATAACAGCAGCATGTGGGTGGTAAGACAGCCTTGACGTGAAGAAGGCAGCAGGAATACAGGAGGGGGAGGGCTTTGCTCTGAGAAAGCACTTCGAGAGCTGGAAATATCCGAGCACCGTCGGAAGTCTGAGGATCCAAAAGTCCTCTCCAACCTCACATACGTTTCAGGCTGTCTCCCCATGGATACGGAGAGGCGGGACATCTTGGCCATAAAACGCTGGTGGGTGGGGGCTCATGTAGGAAAGCGAGCCTTGGACTTGGTAGGTGTGGGACAATCCCTGGGCTGCGGAGACCGTAGGGGCTGGCGAGAGGCACGCTAGGAAGGTGCGGTCGTGACACATGAGGTGCCAGACCAACGCTCGCAGTGCTGGGGCTGAGGTCGAACCTCCTTTGTGAGGGTCCGTGCAGATGCATCAGCTGAAAGAGAGAGAAGTTGAAAGTGACAGATTAAGTACAAGGTAAAACACTAATCTCCACGAGACCTGTGCCCACAAGAAACCCACCTGACATATCCAATTTATACAGTTAAAATGCGCATATACAACAGTAAATTAGTTTACATATTTTTCAATTAGCCTAAGAGTTTTATGACAGCCAAAATACATCATACACATTCCATGACATTTTATTATCAATTTTTAGAGGTGCTTTCTATTTACATTTGCTTCACAAATGTGCTTTTCTGTGAATATATAATGGATTATATCCTCCACTTTCATAAAAATAATAAATGAATAAATAAAAAAAAGCATGTGTATCAGTTTTTTTACCTAAAGCCATTTATGATGCCACGTCTGTGTACAAGTAGCTGGATAGCTCACCCTCTGAGGAGATGGTTGTGTATAGACTGGGCTTTCCCTCATGCCAAGCTGAGTTAGCCTGAGAAGCTGCAGCAGCTTTTGCGACAGGGCTGGTTACTTTGCGGGAGTCTGCTGAAGGGAAGTACGCGCTTAATTTCTGGGGGTTAAGCGTGGAGCTGTGCCCGTCTACTCAGAGCTGTGGAGTTTTCCTGCTGTACACTCGGCACCCTGTCCTCCATCAAGGGGCGCACCTCTGACACCAGGGTACGTACCACTCCACTGGCAACCTGACTCTCGGCTGCTTTTATTTGAAGGGAATTTGGAAAGGCTGCCTACTGAGGACACAAGAAAGAGTTTTTACATGCTTAATCTAGCAAATAGATTTTTAATATTCTTTGTGTGTTGCCATTGCCATTGTTCAGATTTTTATACAGTGAAAGGCACTTTTTATGGTCTTACCTGCCAGAGGAGCTGTTAGAGGAGGAACTTGGATGAGATGCTGAAAGTGTCACTGAAGTTTGGCGTGGGACTCGAGTTGGCTCGCTGGTTTAAAAAAAAAAAAGGGGGAAAAAGGGGAATAAGAGTGAGTGCACAACGCGAGTACACCGGTTATTTGAAGGTCCACCTTGAAATATCACAATACACTCACCCAACATCCAAATCTATAGTACCTACCTGAGGTGTTTGAGATCTGTCAAGTTTTCAAAGTGTTGTCTTGAGGAAAGCCTGCCTGGTCTGGCGTCTGAGTGTACAGAGGTCTGTGTGTCTCACTCCTTTCTCAAGTTTCTCCTCCTCTTCCTCGTCTAGGTCTTCCCATGTCTGAGCTCGGACGAGTTCCCTCTACACGTATGGGTTCAGTCGGTTCGAGTCCTGACACACGCAAACACATATCAAACAACTTACTTTTATTTAATTACATGGACTCTTCAGTTAATGGTACTGTGAAGTATCTAAATCCTATGTTCGAGAATACCATGTTCTGGCTAATCATACCCAGCAAGAACACAATATAGTCATGTTGGATTTGATGCTCCTAACTGACGCAGGCGAACCTGTTGTCTTGGGTCCCTGTTTCAGTTTTAATGCGGCATAACAATAAGTCCAACTGTGGTGATGGTTAGATAGTAGCGAATGGAAAATTCAGCATGATAGATCGCCCAACCCTCGCGAGATTCCTCAAGCAAAGATAGTGTGATAGCCAAGACGTTGGTTTGCCGTTACCCATACGATCCATAG
>JAMWET010000112.1:0-52315 GCA_024036415.1 Prochilodus magdalenae | reverse complement strand
CAGGACCGCCAGAGATACAGCACATACGAGGAGGACGGCAACGGCAGTACCCCCCCCCCCTATAAGCGGCCGAGTGAGGAGGTTGTACTGCTGTGTTGGTGTGAGTGAATGGAGGATGTTTGTTCCGACAGGTGATCCAGCCTGTACGCTTTCCGTCAGCTTTGTCTTAGAGGGGCTCCGTTTCCTGCTTTCGCTGGCAGACACACACACACTTATACACACACACGCCACTGTGAAAAAGTCATAGACCCCCCCCCCCTTTGTTCTTTACATTATACATCAGATTTCCCATCAACTGCAAGTTATTCTTTTTCTGGACGGCATTCTGGAGAAGGTTAGATATAGGATACTCCACTTGGATAAGCAGGAAGAAGCCCCGCCCCACTATTCCCTGCAGCCCACGGTGGCTGTCCGGTTTTCTGTTGTTGCCCCAGCGTTACGATTTAGTCCGTCTCCTTCGTGATTTCTCTCCTTTGAATATGTTTGATTCTTCGTTTGACCGATTTGGGGTTCTAGCTAACCTGCTCATATCCTTAGCACAGTGTAGTACCTCAGTGTTTAAAAGTTTTACAGTGTGTTTAATTTTAAATTCAGTTCAGATTAATAACCCCTACTCTAACCCTGATCAGATGATCTACACCATCAGAACCTCCTCACTGCTCTCTCACAGATGGAAACACTTCCTGATAACGTTCACCAGATTCCTGTTCAGATTTTTCCGTTCCACCTTAAATGATAATGAGGTTACATTCTAGCCTCTGAGGCTTTATAATAACTGCTACTGTATTTAAGGTGGAATTAGAAAATCTGAGCTAGAAGCCGGAGGATAAGGAGCTGATCTTCTCCTGGTAGGTTTAATGAGGATCAGCTGTAATAATCCTACCTGGAGTTTTATGGGCGGAGCTACTGATAAATATGTTCCACAGTAGAACATTCAAACAAGGGTTCTTTCTACATCCACCAGTCGGTGGTATAGCGCCACCTAGTTCAAGCTGCTGCTTACAGCCAGTGTGTGGTGTGTCTGTTCTGGGCTACTGTAGAAACATGGTGGTGAGAGTCTCTGCTGGAAGACGAGCTGCTCCTATGTAGACATGACGCTTGTTCTAGATAATCAGAACACACCTAACTACAGACCAGTAGTTACAGGTAATTATACACTAATGAGGAACCAGTTCTGTATATTGTATACCTTTTCTGATCATAGACTCCGCCCCCAACTCTCACACACTGAAACTACAGAGAATACATGACTCCTAAGAACCACCTGGAAGACCTGGTAGACCCACCAACACTGTCGCCATTAGATCAACAGTACTTTGATCTCGGGGAAGAGGAGAACATCCAGCTCCACTCCTGCTTTAGATCTGAGAACCTCCACAGGTGTCTGTCCATCCTTCTTCCACTGTGAGAGACTCCTCCACACTATGGAGGTCTGAAAGGAGGTGTAGCTGTTCAAGAAGCTCCTCACTGAGAAAAGGAGTCCCACACATCCAACACAGGAGCTGCTGGTGTTCTCAGAACCATGGACTGACCACCCCAGAGTCCAGAACCTCAACACCACTGAATGTGTTTGGGGTCATCTGGATGGTGAGAAGAACAGAAGATGCTGAACCAGCTGAACTCTGGAGGCGTGTCTCCCTGAGGAGCTGGGAGCGAGTCTCCTGAGAAGAATGGAAGCTGGAAGGAAGGTGAAGAGTGGACACACTGAACACTGTCATAGTAAAATGTTACCTGGATAAAGAGGAGTGTGTCTCTATGGTTACAAGAGCACACAAACACCAACACACACTCACACGCGCTCTGACACCTGGTGTTGGAGTTTAGAACAGGAAGGATGGACCACCTGGCTCTGGAATGCATGAAGCAGCGTAGAGAAACAACAGTACACTCGTTTCTTAAACGAAGGATGATTTTAAAATAATGATTCCTGATTTTAAAAAGGTATATATATACATATGTGTAGGTGAGGCCGATCGTTCTCTGAGTCGAGAGTTTTGAGCTGTTTTGTGCCATGTGTTTTTGCACACAGAGGAATGTGTCCTCCGCACGTAACCCATCCGTGAAGTGGTGAAACACACACACACACACACACACACTCACACACACATACACAAACACACACACACACTCACACAAACACACACACACACAAACACACACACACACACACACACTCACACACACACTCACACAAACACACACACACACACACACACTCACACAAACACACACACAAACACACACACACACACACACACTCACACAAACACACACACACACACACACACATACACACACACACACAAACACACACACTCACACAAACACACACACACACACACACACACAAAGGGGGCAGTGAGCACACTTGCCCAGATCAGTGGGCAGCCCTATCCAGAGCGCCAGGGCTGCCCACTCGTCTACCTTCACACGCATATGAACTTGAGTGGCATCCCGTTCCAGCTCCAGCTCCTCTGGGAAGGCTTTCCACAAGGGTTAGGAATGTGGTTATGGGAATTTCTGACCATTCTTCCAGAAGCACATTGTAACAGTACTAAAGTATGTACCTTCAGATGTACTTAAGTATGGAGAGTACCAGTACTAAAGTATGTACCTTCAGATGTACTTAAGTATGGAGAGTACCAGTACTAAAGTATGTACCTTCAGATGTACTTAAGTATGGAGAGTAACGGTACTAAAGTATGTACTTTCAGGTGTAGTAAAGTATGGAGAGGTACCAGTCACTACTAAGTATGTACCTTCAAGATGATACTTAAGTATGGAAAGTACCAGTACTAAAGTATGTACCATTCAGATGTAATTAAGTATGGAGCGTACCCAGTTTTACTAAAGTCTGTTACCTTCAGATGGTACTGAAGTTCATGGAGAAGTACCAGTACTAAAAGTATGTACCTTTCAAGATGTACGTAAGTTATGGAGAGTACCAGTACTAAAGGGATGTACCTTCAGATGTACTTAAAGTATGGAGAGTACCAGTACTAATAAAGTATGTACCTTCAGGATGTACTTTAAGTATGGAGAGTTAACGGTACTAAAGTATGTTACCTTCAGATTGTAACCTAAGTATGGAAGAGTACGGTTTACTAAAGTATGTACTTCAGGATGTAGCTTAAGTATGGAGAGTCACGGTTATACTAAAAGTATGGAACCTTCAGATGTACTTAAGTTAATGCGGAGGGAGTAACGGTTACTAAAGTATGCTACCTGCAGATGTACTTAAGTATGGAGAGTAACGGTCACTAAAGTATGTACTTCTTAGATGTTACTGTAAGTATGGAGAGTACAGATGTGATTAAGTATGGATGAGTAACAGTACCAAAGTATGTACCTTCAGCTGTACTTTAAGTATGGAGAGTAACAGTACTAAAGTTATGCTTACCTTCAGATGTACTTAAGGTATGGAGAGTAACAGTACTATAACGTATGTCCCTTTCAGATGTACTTAAGTTATGGAGAGTAACTAGATACTAAAGTATGTCCCTTGCAAAATGTACTTAAGTATGGAGGAGTTACCACGTACTAAAGTATGTCCCTTCAAGATGTACTTAAAGTATGTAGAGTACAGTACTAAAGTATGTACCTTTAGATGTACTTAAGTTATGGAGAGTAACAGTACTAAAGTAATGTCCCTACAGAGTTGTACTTAAGTATGGAGAGTACCAGTACTATAGTATGTACCTTCAGATTGTACTTAAGTATGGAGAGTACCAGCTACTTAAAGTAGGTACCTTCAGATTTCACTTAAGTATGGAGAGTTACCTACGTACTAAAGTATTGTACCCTTCAGATGTATCTTAAAGTCTGGAGAGTAACAGCTACTAAAGTCATGTGACATTCAGAGTTGTACTTAAGTATGGGAGCAGTACCAGTACTAAAAGTATGTACATTCAGATTGTTACTTAAGTTTATGGAGAAGTACCAGAGTACTAAAGTATGTACATTCAGATGTACATGAAGTATGGAGAGTAACAGGAGCATGGTTTATTACGGCTACTAATGTTTCTATTATTCATTTCTGGTGGTGTTGAAACAGGGATCTCTTCATCAGCTCAGTGTAGGTGAAGAGACTCTAGTGTCTCTCAGTCCACCAGTCTTTAATAGAAGCTCATTCATTAGTCTGACACTGACGTCTATTCACATCATCATCAGCACAGAACACTGAAGGAGACGTGTTAATACTGTTACATCACATACTCCCGACAGGAAGGACAGATTTCCCATGATGCCGTGGAGTAAACCTCAGATATTGGACTCTGTAGTGGAGTTAATGTAGAAGGTCGTCCAGAACGGAGATACCTCAGTACAGATACACGGAAAACTGCTGAAGTACAGAACCCGTTACATTTACTCGACTGTCCTGTGGCGTCCTGTGGCGTCCTGTCGTGTCCTGTCGCGTCCTGTGGTGACCTGTGGCGTCGCACCGTACTGTGATCAGTCTGCTGATGTCCTGCTGCTTGTTTTTGTTTTAGGTGTTTAAAAATCTCCAGCTGTTCCTGGAGAACAAGCAGCCGGAGGACGACCTGTTTGACCGGCTCAACGTGAGTAAATGACCTCGCTTATAGAAACAGCTGAGGGTACTACTGTATATATGTGTACTGTAGATCGTGTGAGTGGAACCGTAGATCGTGTGAGTGGAACCGTGGATCGTGTGGGTGGAACCGTAGATCGTGTGTGAGTGGAACCGTAGATCATGTGTGAGTGGAACCGTAGATCGTGTGCGAGTGGAACCGTAGATCGTGTGAGTGGAACCGTAGATTGTGTGAGTGGAACCGTGGATCGTGTGAGTGGAACCGTGGATTGTGTGAGTGGAACCGTAGATTGTTTGGGTGGAACCGTAGATCATGTGTGAGTGGAACTGTAGATCGTGTGAGTGGAACCGTGGATTGTGTGAGTGGAACCGTAGATCGTGTGAGTGGAACCGTAGATCGTGTGAGTGGAACCGTGGATCGTGTGGGTGGAACCGTAGATCGTGTGAGTGGAACCGTGGATCGTGTGAGTGGAACCGTGGATCGTGTAGGTGGAACCGTAGATTGTTGATTGGAAGCCGTAGAATCAGGTGTGAGGTGGAAACCGTAGATCGTGTGCGAGTGGAACCGTAGATCGTGTGAGTGGAACCGTAGATCATGTGTGAGTGGAACCGTGGATCGTGTGAGTGGAACCGTGGATCGTGTGAGTGGAACCGTGGATCGTGTGTGTGGAACCGTAGATTGTTTGGGTGGAACCGTAGATCATGTGTGAGTGGAACCGTAGATCGTGTGAGTGGAACCGTAGATTGTGTGAGTGGAACCGTGGATCGTGTGAGTGGAACCGTGGATCGTGTGGGTGGAACCGTAGATTGTTTGGGTGGTACCGTAGATCATGTGTGAGTGGAACCGTAGATCGTGTGAGTGGAACCGTGGATTGTGTGAGTGGAACCGTAGATCATGTGTGAGTGGAACCGTAGATCGTGTGAGTGGAACCGTGGATTGTGTGAGTGGAACCGTAGATCATGTGTGAGTGGAACCGTAGATCGTGTGAGTGGAACCGTGGATCGTGTGGGTGGAACCGTAGATCGTGTGTGAGTGTAACCATAGATCGTGTGAGTGTAACCGTAGATCGTGTGAGTGTAACCGTGGATCGTGTGGGTGGAACCGTGGATCGTGTGGGTGGAACCGTGGATCGTGTGGGTGGAACCGTAGATCGTGTGTGAGTGTAACCGTAGATCGTGTGAGTGGAACCGTAGATCGTGTGTGAGTGGAACAGTAGATCGTGTGTGAGTGGAACCGTGGATCGTGTGGGTGGAACCGTGGATCGTGTGGGTGGAACCGTGGATCGTGTGAGTGGATCCGTGGATTGTGTGGGTGGAACCGTGGATCGTGTGGATGGAACCGTAGATTGTTTGGGTGGAACCGTAGCTCGTGTGTAACTGAGGGAACCTGCACTCTGAGCTGGTTGGTGAGCGCGGTGCGTGTCCGTCTCTGCTCCACAGACCTCGATTCTGAATAAGCATCTCCAGGAGCTGATGGACGGACTGACAGCCAAAGTGTTCCGTACCTACAACGCCTCCATCACCCTACAGCAGCAGCTGAAGGAGCTCACCACCCGTACGTCCCTCTCTCTGTCTCTCTCTCCCCCTGTCCCTCCCTCTCTGTCTCTCTCTCTCTCTCCCCACTCTCTCCCTCTCTCTCTCTCTGTCTCTCTGTCTCCCCCTCTCCCTCTCTGTCTCTCTCTCTCCCTCTCTCTCTCTCCCCACTCTCTGTCTCCCTCTCTCTCTGCCCTCTCTCTCTGTCTTTCTCTCCGTTCTCTCTGTCTCTCTCTCCCCGCCTCCCTCTCTCTTTCTCTCTTCACCCTCTCTGTCTCTTTGTCTCTCTCTCTCCCCCTCTCTCCCTCTTTTTCTCTCTCTCTTTACATCTCTCTCTCTCTCTCCCCACCTCTTTCTCCCCCCTGTATCTCTCCATCTCTCTTTCTCTCTCACTGTCTCTCTCTCCCTCTTCATCTCTCTCTATCTCTCTATCTCTCTCTGTCTCTCCCCGCCTCCCTCTCTTTCTCTTTCCGCCCTCTCTGTCTCTCTCTCCACGCCTCTCTCTCTCTTTCCATCTCTCTCTCCCCCCATATCTCTCCATCTCTCTGTCTCTCACGCTGTCTCTCTCTCTTTCTCTCTCCGTCTCTCTCTCTCACTCTCAGGCTCTCTCTCTGTCTCACTCTCTCTAACTCTCTCTCTCTGTCTCTCTCTCTGTCTCTCTCTCTCTCTCTCTCTCTAACTCTCTCTCTGTCTCTCTCTAGCTGAGGAGAACGTTCCAGCAAAGATCCTCTCCTACAACAGAGCTAACCGAGCTGTAGCTATCCTCTGTAACCACCAGAGGGCGCCGCCCAAAACCTTTGAGAAATCCATGCAGAACCTTCAGACCAAAGTAAGACTGACTCCACCTCAGGCTGTGCGTTCACTCCACATGTTCCCCTCTCCACCTTCTCTGTTAATAAACCTGGTGCGGGTTCCTCGTTTCTGCAGATCGACGCGAAAAAGCAGCAGCTCTCTGCGGCCAAGAAGGAGCTGAAATCGGCCAAGGCGGACGCGAAGACGCTGCACGACGAGAAGAGCAGAAAGTTAGTACTCTGACGTAGTATGACTCTCAGCATTGGTGGTCCTCCACCTGAGGGTCACAACACAAAACCTGAAAACGTGCGCTCCTAAAAAGCATGGTTCTTCAAGGGTTCTTTAGTAAAGGGAACGATCTCATGTAGAACCAAGAGTTTTTGTATGATGAAATGATTCTTCACACTTTTAGTGCTACATAGAACCATATACACGCATTCTCTATCAGTCTCTAGAACCTTTTCATCCTGCAAAGAACCATTTAAGGATCATTCAGCATGTACATGGTTCTATGTAAAAAACACTCCCTGTACAAAAGAACGCTTGAAGAACCAGCTTTTTTTTTTTTTAAGGTCAGTTTTGACAGTGGAAGCACATTGTCTAAAAAAATATATAATTTAATTTAATTTAATTTTCAAATGAACTGTTTAAATAATAAGAAATACTAAGTAAATTGACAAAAATAAATAAATAAATGAAATAAATTAATAAATTAATGAATAAATAGTCATCATCTTCATGTGAAAGGCTTCAGAAGATAAGGAGGGAGTAAGAATGACTATAATAGGGCTGCAGGTTAAAGAATAACTTTTACACACTGTTATCTCTGACAGTGGACAAAGGTGCCAGCACCATTCAGCCTTAACTCGCAGACGGCCGCTACTGTTTTTAGCTATAATGAAAATAGATTAGCACACGCTCTACAGACGACGTTTTTAATCGTGTCATGTCCTGCTGTTTCTGAAATCTCCCATTTCCAAAAATGCCGATCCTTTATTAGGATATTTCTCTGAAGATGCTCAGTGTCTCATTAACGAACATTCAGCTAATTTACATACAACTAATAACGGAGCTCAGTTAAATCTAACGCTAACGCTAACCTGAGGGCAGGAGCTACACATACTCCTGAACCCAGTGAGGGTTTCTGGTACGGCACCATTCAGGTAAAGCGTGACCACAAATAAACGGTACGTATGTCTAAATGTATGTACATATAGATGTACATGTTGAGCAGCGTCTCCTCCTGGGTTGAGGGGCTTTCCGGAGCTCATCCCAGCGCCCGCTGATGTTTGATTCCCCCCGTGTGTTAAACTCAAAGCCTCGGCGCTAACCTCAGACACTGAACACATGTAGGAGTTTGGCCGCATTAGCGCTCAAGTCACCCTGAGTCGTACGCAGGCTCTGACGGAGTCCGGTCTGGTTTGTCTCACGTGCTCCGTGTTGCGCTTCCAGGGCTGTGGAGACCAAGAAGAAGGCCGTGGCGAGGCTTTCCGACCAGCTGATGAAGCTGGAAGTGCAGGCCACCGACCGGGAGGAGAACAAGCAGATCGCTCTGGGCACGTCCAAGCTCAACTACCTGGACCCGCGTATCTCTGTGGCCTGGTAAGAGACTCGTTTGAGGAGGAGAGGTGTTAACCATTCGAAGCCTCCTACTCAACAGATGGTTCTTTAAGGGTTCTTTAGTTAAGACTAGAACCCTGAACACTCCAGGGAGAAATGGCAGGCTTACTTGGTTCTGTGGATGGTGAAATGGTTCTTCAGATTGACGGAGAATGTGTGATGGCACCTAAGAGGGTTCTGCTATTTTTGTGATGTCACGTAGAACCACTATTAACTCATTACCACCCCGCAAAGAACCATTCGAGGCATGCACAGTGTTCGAGTTCTAAAAGAGGAACTCTTGAAGAACATGACTAGAGCAGCTACTGATGGACCTCGGCCCCGTGACTCATATTCCCTGATCTTCGGGATGTAACCAGCCTGGGAATGTCGGGGTTAATGTGTTTCTACTCAGTAGCATTGACTTTACGACTGTATTCCTACCAGCTCCAGATTGCACTGGCTGCATACAGGGTCCTAGATAAAGCTGAGACAACTCAAACAAGCTGTTGTGAAACTGTTAAACTGCCTTTGTTGGTTCTCATTGGACAGATAAGACGAAAGCAGGCCAAAGTCTTACTGCAGAGTTTCCACATCCCAAATAAAGAATGACACGCATGAACAGATGCTGTTCCGAACTGTTTACACGCTCGATACGCAGTTCCTGGTTACTACAGCCGTCGTGTCACGTGTCAGAGGGAGTTATGACTCCTTGATTGGTCTGATGTACATGGTTCACTCAGAGCAGAGCGCTGGTTAAAATAAGGTCACTACAGGAGAGTAAAGAACCGGGATCGCTCGCAATCCGATCTGCCGGTTTATAACCTGGGAAGTTAATAAGCGGAGGAGCCATGAAGGAGCGAAGAGACAGCACGTTGTGTGTTTGATGTGCATGCTGCCGGGGTTCAGGTAATGAATGAGATACTTGAGGAGTCTATTTTGTGTTTACGAGCGTCACGGATGGTGTACACGGAGCTTTTCCGTCATCACTGACTTTACAACATCAACAATGCTGTATTGTATTAAAATCAGTTGGAAGAGCTACTATGGACGAGCGGCTCCTGAGAGGGAAAGTCCTCCTTCGCGGTGGGAAATATATTATGTAGCGTCATGTTTAGCAGCTGCAAGGAAAGCGGAGGGTGGGGTGGTGGGGGGAACAGGAACAATGGGGTTTGTTTTTGTGCCAGAGAGTACTCCATCCCGCCAGCTTTCCCCTCTGGAGGAGGGAGCACGAAGAAGGGAAGGACTGCAACTGTGTCTCCGTTCAGCCTGTATACTCAGTACTTCAACTCTATAACCTTAGACTATAGACTATAACCTTAGACTATACACTATAATCATACACTATACTCATAACCTTAGACTATAGACGATAATCATACACTATACTCTATAACCTTACACTATACACTATAATCATACACTATACTCTATAACTGTACACTACAATCATACACTATACTCTATAACCTTAGACTATACACTATAATCATACACTATACTCTATAACTTTACACTATACACTATAATCATACACTATAGTCTATAACCTTACACTATACATAACAATCACACACTATACTCTATAACTTTAGACTATACACTATAACCTTAGATGATAGATTATAATCATACACTATACTCTATAACTGTACACTACAATCATACACTGTACTCTATAACCTTAGACTATAGACTATAATCATACACTATACTCTGTAACCTTACACTATACTCTGTAACCTTACACTATACACTATAATCATAAACTATACTCTATAACCTTAGACTATACACTATAGTCATACACTATAGACTATAACCATAGACTATACTCTATAATCTTAGACTATAACCTTATACTGTACACTATAATCATACACTATAGTCTATAACCCTAGACTAGACACTATAATCATACACTATACTCTATAACCTTACACTATACTCTATAACCTTATACTATACACTATAATCATACACTATAGTCTATAACCTTACACTATACTCTATAACCTTAGACTAGACACTATAACCTTACACTATACTCTATAACCTTATACTATACACTATAATCATACACTATACTCTATAACCTTAGACTAGACACTATAATCATACAATATACTCTGTAACCTTACACTATACACTACAATCATACACTATAGTCTTAGACTGTACTCTATACTCCTACGCTATATACTGGACACTGTTTACACTAAAGCGTCTGGAACACTATGGAGCCGCTTGCTTTGAGACTCAGGGTGGTACTGAAGAGGCTCTGGGACAGTCAGCAGGGACAGGGTTCGCCCCCCGGCTGGCTGTGGTCGTCCCACCTCTGCGTCTATTTTGGGAGAAAATCCTCACTATTGCACACAATGGCTGCAGGAACTGCCCCCAGCCCGTCCAGCTCGGCGGAGCGCAGCGCAGGCACTTACTGGGAGGGCCCTTTGTTTTGGAGAGGCCTGAGAATTTCCCTCTGAACTTTCCCCACACTAGTCCCTGTGCCTCTGTTGTTCCAGAGTTTCAGGACAAAACCGTCCGGACCTGGTAGTAGAACCAGAGAACCGGCACTAACCTGCTCTGTTATTATAAGGTTCTGCTCGTAGGAGCTCAGAATGCTTCTGTAACCCTGTATATATAAATCAGTATAAATATCAGCCCTTTATATAAATGTATACTATATAAATATTTAAGTATAATTAGTATACCTCCTTGTACTCATGATTACTGTACTGAAAGTGTACCATTTCCATATACTTACTATATATATAGTATACTACATAAACGCATTAGTGCATTCAATCATATACTTACATATATACATTTCTAGAACATTAAATTATATTTATACTTATACTTCTATTACGTACACAGAAGTACTACTGAGAAATATACTTAATACATAATTATTACATTTGTATTATATACATTTTGCATTTGTATTTACCACACAAAGCAATTACAGTACATTCATAGTACATTAAATAAATTGAATTGTTACCTGGGTAATATATATATATACATATATATATATATATATATATATATATATATATATATATGTATGTATGGTTTTGTATGTGATTATTCTTATAATGCTGCATATCATTATTGTATATATTGTATAACAATATGTACAATAGACACTGTATTCTAAGACTATATTTCACATTGCACTATATACTTATTGTAAACTATTGATATACAATATGTACAATAGACACTATATATATATTTATATATATATATATATATGGGTGTGTGTGTGTATGTACTGTATAAATACACACACTATATATATATATGTATAACCACAACACACATTGTGAAGAGATTATTTTGAAAGCGGTTTTGGAGAATTTCTATTGGTCCAATCATCATGTAATCTGATATTCACACATGTAACGGACCGCTGATGACCGTTTAACAATAACATCCGCTATCCTTCCTTCCCTTTCTGTCCTTCCCTCTGTTTTCAGATCATGACATTTTAACACAATGCAAATCCTTATAACTGCTGTTATAGATTGTGTGTAAGCCGTACGGAACACCAGATCTATAGATCCTATAGGTGGACATACGTATGAGCCCCGTGTTAGCGTGTGCAGCCGGCTCTCCGCTAACAGGCCCCTGCTGTCTCTTCTCTCTCCTCAGGTGTAAGAAATGGGGAATACCGGTCGAGAAGATCTACAACAAAACCCAGCGAGAGAAGTTCGCCTGGGCGATCGACATGGCGGACGAGGACTTCGAGTTTTAGAGCCGCCTGGTGTTTCAGCCTTTTGTTTTGTTCCCTTCGCTCAACGAAGTGACGTTAAGGTTTAGCTTTTAATGAATTAACCATGTGTGCAACACGACGATGGGGTTGGGGGTGGGGACGGGGGTGGGGAGGTGGGTAGGGGGCAAGGAAAAGGGAGGAGGGTGCGAAGGTGTAAGTCTGAGGAAAGGAACAGGACATTCCCGAGTGAACGACACGCTTCCCTCAGAACAAGGCAACTAAAAACAATCCGGTCGTGGCTTAATGAATTCAGAGAAGTCCCCAGCACCGAGCCCTGCAGTACGCCGCGGTGCGCCGCCGCACGCCGCCACTTCACACTAATACACACGCACCCGCTTCACAGCTTCGCTTTGGGTTTAGAGTCTTAGTGAGGTCGTAGCCATCAGATTTATTGATGAATTCTATATTTTAATAGAGAAAACAATAAATCAGAGAGAGGTTTAAGGTCTAGCACCCACACGCCCGAACTTCGGAAAGCCATTTGTGAAAGAACCAGTGTGTGCGATTTCTCCGTGTGCGAGGTTTGAGCTCCGGCGAGTACGAGCCGAGCTGTGGAACTGCAGCCGAATGTGAATATCCGAATTTCTCCTCGTCTTCTTTCATGTCCTGTCGGTTTTGTTTTCCGGTTTCTATCAGGGATGTACATTTCATTTGATTCATTTAGTTTTTTATTTTTGGAGAATATGTGAAAAGACGTCCTCCGCCGTCTCCGAACATGTGAACGCGCCGCGCGGATGTCGCCGTGAACTCATCGTACGCAGCTCTGAGCTCCTCCCTCGTCCTCCTTGGTTTCCTGTGCAGTATGCGTGTTGTATGTTGATTGTTTTGGTTTTATTCCGAGTGCAACTCTCCCGTCTGTTACTTGAATCGTGTCTGGATCTGACGCACAGTCCGCCGTGTAGACAGGAAGACCCCCTTTCTCCCCGCGGTGGTCTCGGTATGTGCGGGACCATGCGTTTTTTTTGCCAAATGAGAATCAGACTTCTGTGGAATTCGCCGTGAGCGGAGAAACTCGGGGTCTTCACCTCTTGGTGAGGTTCTAAAGGACTAGGAACGGAACCGTCTTTGACTAAAGCGACTTTTTAATGTGAACCGTCCTGCGAGCCTCGGCACTTATTTATAGACCTGCTACTTTAGAAGCTAGCTCTGGCCTCTTGAACCGTTTCATCCACCTTTAGCCTTAGAGCACAATCATGTTTGGTTTTTTATAAGGGTGTAGCTCATTTTAAAGAGAATCAATCATGCCACTCGTCCTCTTCGGCCCAACTTACCATTCAGCATTATCCTCACGCTTTCGTTTGTATTTTATGTTTATAAAAATGAAAGTCATAAACTTTGTATTGCATTATTCTCTCTGGTCTCCAGCCTCTTCTCTTCCTCTGTCGCTTGTTCAGTGGATGTGCTGTTTGAGTGCGTTGCTGGGGAATGTACCTAGTGAGCGACGGCAGCACCGCTTCATCATGGGTAGTGGGGTCCCTGAACCGACTTTCAATAGTACAGGTTCCCCAGTAAACGTCTCCTCTCACTCTCATACGGGATCAGCTACATACATCATCCTTACAGTCACACATAGGACGGTTCTGTGGCCAAGCTCAGGTGTTTCAGCCACACCCATTTCTAACAGGTGCATGTTATCACGCACACCGTCCTGCAGCCTCCTAGACAAACACAGGGTCACAGCTGAGGAGCTCGCCATCATAGGATGCACCTCACCAGACAATGAACAACTCCCCTTGTGAGTTTAAGGTGGTAGTACCTTCAGGCTCCTGCAGGTGGCGCTGCACTAGGATGATGAAGCTATAAACTCTGCGGGGTGTGAGTGACGGGATCCATAGATTGGGAAGAGGTGCTACAGTGCAGGGAATGTCTCGTTCCATGTGTGGAAAATGGCTCCAGAGCAGATGCTAATGATTGGCTAAAAGGAGGGACTGCATGTGGGCGTGGCCAAAGACCATAGTGTGAAGGAAGTAGCTGAATCTGCAGGTGTGTGGAAGCGTACGGTCATACGGGTCTACCAGCAGTGGATACAATCCCAGTCTACAGGGAATTCTCCTCGGAACTGTGCCAGGGAAGGCCTCCACCACATCTGGACCACCTGACCAGTTCTTTGATCTAAGAGTGTCTGAACACTGAGGTGGCTACATCCAGAACGTAGTCCAGTCCAGGTCCAGTCCAGTCCCAGCTGTTATCGGTGAAATCTCCGTCCTGCTGGAGTTGCCCCGGACAACCGTAAGTGCTGTAGCTGTGATATGGAAGAGTCTAGAAGCAGCAGCAGCTCAGGCGTGAACCAGTGGACCACACGAGCTCAGTCGCTCACTACAGAGCTCCATACGGCCTCTGGGAGCAACGTCAGACCAAGAACTGGATCTTCAGGAAGTGGGTCTCCATGGCTGAGCAGCTGCACACCAGCCTGTGGTCACTATGGTCAGTGGTGAGCACCAGCTGGAGCTCTGGACTCTACACCTACAGTCATAGCGGGCACCTGCATGAAGTGCTTTGGTAAGCTCACGGCAGGACGCATGAACATCTGGTGGCTTCGGAGAGCTTTATCACCGCGCTCTGTGAAGAGCCCGGCCGTGACGAGTGATGGAGCTGGAGATAAGCGCAGACAGCAGTACACACTTTTAACCACCGCATGTTTTTAAAATCTATAAATAATTAATGTAAACACAGTGGTGGTGAAGGTAACCAGACGTCCCCTCTAAAAGCTCCCTCACAGGAAGTCCCTACAGGAGGTGGTTCTGAATACGCTGCCTGATGTCTGAGACGCTGTTTATGATAGTGTGGAGAAGATCTCAGCCTTAAACTCCATTCATGGTGGAGGGATACATGCTGCAGGGCGCTGTGAGGTCAAATAGTCCCCCACAGGAACTTAGTATTTCCAGGTTTTCCAGATTTTCATCATCAGCATTCCATACACACTCAGAAGACACGTGTAGGTTCACTGGTGGGTTAGATAGTACATATGGTCTCTATATGTGTGTTCTAGACATGGAGAACCCTGGTTCCCATCACCACCACTGTACAGAACATCTGAACCATCTCTCGCTAAACCTGCTCTGGAATGATTTGTCCGTCTCCTGTCAGGATATAGACGGATAGGTAATTGTTTCCTGTCTGAAATCCGAACTAAAGCTCTAAAGAACCGGAGCAGAACCGGCACCACAGACGGGCCCACATGCGACACTCTGATGGTCTTCTTCTGTGTGGCTTCAGGTTCCAGTCATACAGTCATGACTCCCGTACACACGGTTTCCAGCTCCGGTTTCTTAGACATGTTTCTTTTCCTTTAAGGCTAATTGGTAAATGAGCTTTGTTCTGATTCGCTGCTCGTTGTCCCTCATTTAAATACACCCCTGGGGTAAAACTTCGGTTTGAATGTATTTATTCAGTTATATATCGTATATTTCATGCTTAATAATATTAATAATCAGCAGCATTAACTCATATAACTATTATTATTATTATTAAGTATATGATTGCATATGAACTATTTATTTATTTTAATTAAATCATTAATTATAATAACGGCATTCATTATCATTATTAGTAGTAGTTATTATTATTGTATACTACTACAAATAAATGTGCATCATTATTATAATGACTAATATATAATTATATAAGAAATATAATATTTTTAGAACAATAATGAAAATAATAGCATTCATTATCATAATTAGTAATAATGGTTTGTTTATTTATATTAACTTATTTCTGATTTGTTTACATTTATAATATAATAATACATGTATATATTTATTTTATATTTGTATTTAAATAATATTACTTCATTTTTTTTTTACATTTTAAATTTATATATTTTTATATTTATTTTCTAATATTTAATATTTATTTATATATATTTTTATTATATTTGATTTATATTTTATGATGTTTATGTTTTATGTGTATGTATTTTTATTTATAGGTTTGTTTTATGGTTAATAGTGGCATGAGAATAATTTTGTTTGTGTCTTATTTGTTTGTTTGTTTATGAAGCTTTGAAGTCTATGTTAATACTGACCAGCTGTTCAAACTTCACCTCGTTCCAGCAGAGCGAGAGAACGGATGAGTGACAGCGTGTAGAGGAAAAACCGTGTTGAGTAACTCTCCATGCAGAGAACCATTACTCAGAGAAGGTTCCTGCAGCCGAGCGGAGCAGGGCCTTATAAGGTGGAACACGTGGTCTCTGCATCCTCTGCGCCGCGGCGCCGTATGATGGGCCTTCGTTCGAAGGTGCTGAGGTGCGCTTGTGGTTGTGGTTTGACTTGGCTGCTCATGAGAGCCGCTTGCAGAGCCGTGCACCAGCGTTCAGCTGCAGTGCAGGTTCCTGCACGGTGCTCAGGGAGGGAGGAGCCGGGTTCAGGCAGTAACGCTCTTACAGCTAGAACCCAGAACTGTGGGATATCGCACACATGGCGGGGGGAGATGAGGATCCCATTCGTGTCATGTGACCTCTGGCTCCATTGCAGTGGGCGTCAGCCCCGGTGGTGCACTCCACTAAAGCCCAGCTTGGGCCCCTTAACTCGGTCCAGATGCCACGTGATGAACGTTCCCTGCCAGGAACCTGTAAATCGTAGCCTTCTATCAAACCAGAACCGACCCAAACCATCCCAGGTGTGTAGTCCACCAGCCGAGACATGGTGCGCTGGAGCTACGAGGCCACTGCAAAGCTTATAGCGCACAAATTAGCATACTGCTAACTGCAGGCCTGACCACAGATCTGCCTGACAGAGACGTTGTGTAATCTCTGGTAGTCCAGATTATGCGGTCCCTGACTCTCTGATGTCTATGAGATCAAATAGCTGCTGCTGTTTAGGATGATCTAATGTCCATGTTTGTAGATGGTGGTCTATGGTGGTCTGTTGTTGTCTGTGCTGGTCTGTGTTGGTCTATGGTGGTTTTTGTTAATCTATGTCGCTCTGTGCTGGTCTGAAGAGGTCTATAGTGGTCTATTCTGGTCTCTCTTAGCCTGTGCTGGTCTATGTTTAGTCTGTGCTGGTCTGTGGTGGTCAGTAGTGGTCTATGCTGGTCTGCAGTGATCTGTGGTAGTTAAGATGGTCTGTGATGGTCTGTGTTGGTATATGATGATTGTGATCTATGGTGGACTATTCTGATCTCTCTTAGCCTGTGCTGGTCTATGTTTAGTCTGTGCTGGTCTGTGGTGGTCAGTAGTGGTCTATGCTGGTCTGCAGTGATCTGTGGTAGTTAAGATGGTCTGTGCTGGTCTGTGTTGGTATATGATGATTGAGGTCTATGGCGGTCTATTCTGATCTCTCAGCCTGTGCTGGTCTATGGTAGTTAAGATGGTCTATGCTGGTCTGAAAAGGTCTATGGTGGTCTATTCTGGTCTCTCTTAGTATATGCTGGTCCAGGGCAGTTTAAGCTGGTCTGTTCTGGTCTATGGTAGTTAAGATGGTCTGTGCTGGTCTATGTTTAGTCTGTGCTGGTCTGTGGTGGTCAGTAGTGGTCTATGCTGGTCTGTGGTGATCTATGTTAGCTAATATGGTCTGTGCTGGTCTGTGTTGGTATATGATGATTGTGGTCTATTCTGATCTCTCTTAGCCTGTGCTGGTCTATGGTAGTTAAACTGGTCTATGGTGGTCTATCTTAGCCTATGTTAGTTAAGATGGTTTGTGCTGGTTTATGTTTAGTCTATGCTGGTCTATGGTGGCCAATAGTGGTCTATGGTAGTTAAGTTGGTCTGTGCTGGTCAATGCTTTTCCATGGCAGTTTAAAATGGTCTGTGCTGGTCTATGTGTAGTCTATGCTGGTTGATGCTAGTCTGTGGTAGTCTATGGTGGTATATTCTGGTCTGTGCTGATCTATGCTGGTCTGAACAGGTCTATGTTCTTTTGTACTGATGTGTCTTAGTCTGTGCTGGTCTATGCAGGTCTACGGTAGTTCAGCTGGTCTGTACTGGTGTATGCTGGTCTATGGCAGTTTAAGATGGTCTTTGCAGGTTTATGTTGTTTCTGCTAGTCTGTGCTGGTCTACTCTGGTCAGTAGTGGTCTGTGCTGGTCGGAACAGGTCTATGGTTAGTTTGTGTTGATCTATGGTGGTCTAAGATGATCAGTGCTGGTCTATAGTGGTCTAAGATGGTCTACACTAGCCTATGATAGCCTGGGTTGGTCAATACTAAATTTACTGTTTTTGTCATTACATTTTTTTAGATTTAAAGTTTTTTTTTAATTCATAATTTTTTTTTTTTATTATTTACTTGGAAAAAGAACATCACTGGTAGTTTGGACAGACAGTTACTGTAATTTTTTTTTGTATGTAATTTAAGATAAATAAATTTGAAAAAACTAAAAATATTTAAATTTTTATGGTAAAAGAAGTTTTAAAATAAGTTAATAAATTTGTTTGGTATTTTACAGGTTTTATATAAAAGTTTACTATAATTTTCCATAAAATTATTTTTTTAAATTTTTTTTTTTTACAATGTTGTGTAAGTATGCAGTTAGTCTGCATCACCTGCAGATCCAGAGGTTCCTCTGTTTGGAGGAGTTTGCGCTGCAGTAACAGCCTCCACTCCTCTGGGAAGACTCTGTGAGGACATTGCTGTGAGGATTTGATTGAGTATACACTATACATACAACGTCTCTTTTCAGAACCATGAGTTACATATAGAACCATTTTATTAGCAGAGTAAAATTCACATAGTATTTGATATAGTACATAGTAATTGATCTAAAAAGTCACATATATGGTTCTATGTAGAACCTTTCTGAAAATGGTTCTATCATTTTACCATGCAAGCAAGTAATAACTCTATGAAGAACCCACGGGCTTAAATAGAACCTTTGCCATTGTGTGAACGCATACTTTTAAACAAGATGGTTCTTCAAAAGTTCTTAAGTGGTTCTAGATAGAACCATGGACAATCAAAAAAACATTTCCCTGCTGAGATGGTTCTGTGCATAGTCTGTACAGCACAAACAAGTTCTATTGTGCCCAAAAGGTTCTAGTGTAGTACTGTGATGATGTCAAGCAGGCAAAGAACCCTTTTTGGTGCTATTTAAAGTCGCTGCCTTTACTAAAGAACCCCTAAAGAACCATCCATTCTCAGTTGTTTACCACACAATTTTTAACAAGATGGTTCTTTGGGGGTTCCTTATTAAACAAGCAAAGGTTCTAAGTAGAACCATGAACACACAAAGGACCTTTTGCATGCTTAGTTACTGGCATGCTGACGTAGTTCTTCAGACTGATGTAGAAAGTGTTGTATACGGTTCTGTGTATAGCTTTTGTAAAAGTGGTTCTGTAGCACCAAGTAGGTTCCTTCTACTGATATAAGCTTTGTGTCACAACAACAGTAGAACCCTTTGTGTTTTTGTAGTAAGAAGAACCATTTTACCAAAGAACAAGTATGGGTTTAAGAAAGTATGGGTTCTTAATAGAACACATGGGCCTAAATAGAGCCATTGTTGTTGTGTAACCACACACACCGGACAAAATGGTTATTCAGAGGTTCTTTCGTGGTTCTATATAGAACCCTGAACGGTTCCCTTTTTTGTCAGGGAATTGGAGAACCTTTTTTTAGCACTATACAGAACCATTGCTTTTACTGAAGAACCCTTTATGAAAGGCGTATAGCACATGTTTAAACAATATGGTTCTTTAAGGGTTCTTCATTAAATGACCCTAACCCTAACCCTAACTCTAACACTCAAAGAACCATTTGCATGCTTAAGGTGTTCTCTGTGTGGTGGCATATGTCAGCCTGATGTGTTGTATATGGGTCTATACAGCACCAAACAGGGTTCCACTATTGTGATGACGTGAAGCAAGCCTAGAACCATTTTGGTGCTACACAGACCATTGCCTTTACTAAAGAACCCCTGAAGAACCATTTTTGTTAACCGTGTACCGCACACATTCAAACAATATAGTTCTCTAAAAGGTTCTTTAGTACAGGCTATGGTTCTACATAAAAGAGAATGTGTGGAGAATGTGTTGTACAGGGTTCTATATAGCACCAGAAAGGGTTCCACTACTGTGATGATGTCATTAAATCAGAGAACCGTTGTTGCTGCCATACAAATCCATTACTTGCCTTTACTAAAGAACCCCCAAAGAACCATCTTTTCTTCAGCAGGTACAGCACAAAATCATAAAGCCACTGGTTCTAAATAGAACCACCCATAGAACCCGTTGCATGGTGGAAGGCTTCTGTGTAGAGCCAGACTTGTGACACTAGAAGAAGGATAGGTTGGGTGGTTTTCTCGAACCAGAAGAACCGGAGAAGCATGTTACCGTGACTTGGGAACCCAGAGGAACCTTAGAGAACCTGTAGAGCGGATGTAGAGCGGATGTAGCGCGGCTGTGTGTGTGGCTGGTGGAGGCCCAGTGGTCGGTCAGCCCTGTATTTGGGAGGCTGTGTCTTTAAGAGCGCGTGCTGCTCTCCCTGCGCTTTTGTTGTGCAGTACGGGGTCGGTTGGGGGAAGGGCCGCGGCCGCCTGCCTGCCTGCCTGGTGCCGTGTGGGAGAGCCTGCAGCCCGGACAGTGGGAGCTCCACGGCACGCCGAGCCCAGGGACATCAAGACCGGCGGGGACCGTGCCGACTCGAGCCGAGACAGCGTTCTTTTCCTCCCGCCGCAGGATGAGCTAAAGCCCCGCTCTACCCTCCCTCCGTACCGAGATGTGCGGGACTGAGATTGCGGTTAATCTTCACGCTTCTCGTTCGTCGTCGTCCGTTTCGTTTTTAGACGGTAAGATTCCCGAAAATATGTTTTATTCCCATTTTTAATCCGCAGTGGATACATTTATTCCCTAACTCGCTCTTCACCAGCGTCTTATTCAAATTCGCCTGTTCCACCTTAAATGGGGCAGCAGTTACACTCTGGCGCCTCAGGCGCCAGAATGTAACTGCTGCCCCATTTAAGGTGGAACGGGATAATTCGAACAAGACACTGGCTTCTGTAGTGCTTTTTCCCCCTTTTATACCCATTAAAAATAACCCTCCCAAAACAAACATCTAGTAAAAATACCTGCTGAAAACATAAACAAATGAATTATAAAAAAAAAAAAAAAAAGACCCACCGACCGGAAGCGCTGTTTTCGCGGTGTGGTGTTTTTTTAAAGGGGGGAAAGTTGTTAGCTAGGCTAGCGTTAGCCATCCTCTCAGGATGAAATCACATTAGCCGTTAGCTTAGCACAAAAATGCTAACCCTTATTTATATGCGAGTTAAGGACTAAATATACTTTATCGTTTAGCAGAATAGACTTTATAACGTTGTTTATTCGTATATATGCTTGTTTGTAAATGTATAGAGCCAGCTGTATACGTGATATATGCTGTATAGCTGAATACTATACAAATATACATAAAGTAAATCTATACTATACACTATACTATATATATAACTCTCTCTCCGTTTATATATATATATATATGTATTGCTGTATCTCTTTAATGGATTGGTTTTAAATGTATTAATGTATGTTATTATAAACTAAAACATTATTGTCCAACGTAAACTAATAGATTCAACAGATTATCACTGAATTAATGTTGTTTACAGACTAGATAAGATTATAGGTTATATACTACAATAGATTAGTCAATCTTTATAGTAATCTGTCAGATTATGATTGTTTATCCTGCATTAAATGTGTCATATAGATTGTAATACATACATACATACACACACACACACACACATATATATTTTTTTTATTTTTTTGTTTTTTCTGCTGGAACTAAACCTCATATCTCTATTCGACCTAGTGCTGTACAGGAGAAGCGAAAGACCTGCTTCCTACTTTTAAGTCAAAGGAAACTATTTACACGGTGTAAAGGCCAACAGGCATTTAAAACATATAAGCCTATATATGTGTGTGTATATGTATGTGTATATGTATGTGTATATGTATATCTGTAATGCATAATGCAGATAAGAACCTACAGCAGATTATACTTACTCGCCTTAATAGTATGTACAGGGTTAAATTCTCAGCAGACTGTGGTTATATATGTTCATATAGACGCAGGCGAAAGTATTAATCTAAGCTCTTATGGACTAAATCATGTTATGGTTAAACAGATTGTGGCTGAATGTTCAGATTATTTACAGCTATATTAATGTTGTTTACAGACTAAAAATGGTCAGATGTTCAACAGGTGAAAAGTTCTTAATGTACGTTATAGATTAAGCAGATTACCGTCAATCTCTGTAGTAACGGGGTCTTTATTCTGTAGCAGCTTGTGTTTGATGTAAAATGAAAAATAAAATATAGTTTATATATGGGTAATAACTTTACATTATTAACTTTAAAAAAGATTAAACAAACATACTTTACATTTATAATGCAAGTCAATGGAACCAGACGTCACTGTGTTTGGTTCATTCATTGTATAATATAATGGGGAAATGTGCGTTTTCAAAATAATAATAAAAATAATAGAAGTAATAGATAATAATAATAATATAGATAATAACAGATACTAATAATATAGATAATAATATTATAGATAGTAATATAGATAATAATAATAATAATAATAATATAGATAGTAATATAGATAATAATAATACTAGATGATAATAATAATATAGATAGTAATATAGATAATAATAATACTAGATAACAGCAATAATAATAATAATGATAATAATAATAATAGTTAATAAATAAATGAGTCATCCATTAAGAGATGAGGTTTAGCAGATTTGAACCCGTCACAGATATTAGATATTTACTTGTCATATTGTCGGTTAACATTCTTAGCAGTTTGTGGTAAACGTGTTAGACCGGCCTTCAGCAGATCACGACCGACTGCAGCCAGCGGGTTACGGTTAACCGTAGTCTCCAGGTTTTGGTCCAGCAGGGTTTAATAGCCATTAGGCAGATTAGGAATAACACGGTGTGGTTAAATACGGTGTAGGTTCAGACCGACTGGTTGTGTAACTCCTGCCTCACACCCTGTGAGGGTTGAGCTCTCAGGACCGTGACATTGTTGTCGCTCAGTGCCAGTCTGTCCGGTTGGCCCGTAGCTCGTCTTTACCATCTGATAGTTCAGGCTGTTGCTCACAGCCTCGCACTGAAACATGTACCACGGTCTCACTGAAGCCTCCGCACGTACAGCAGCGGCGGCGGGTTTCAGGCAGTGGTGCGGGTCTCCTTGTTCTCAGTGCCGCTGCTGTGCTCTGACTTCCTCCTGCCTCTGTTCCCAGGTGTCCTGGTCAGGCCCAGGAGGCTGTGAGCGGTTTTCAGAAGAGGAGTAACACAGGGAAGGACCGAACCCCAGGTGGAAAGTGGCCATGGCTGCCGCCTTCTTTTCCAACGGCCCTATGCCGTGGACCCCGAGCGACGCGGAGCTCAACAGCATCTACCGCGATCTGGAGCTGGGCACCGTGCTCACTCTCTTCTACTCTAAAAAGTCTCAGAGACCCGAGAGGAGGACGTTTCAGGTGAAGCTGGAGACCAGGCAGATCATATGGACCAGGGGCACGGACAAGATCGAGGGAGAAAGTAAGTAGGGGGCTTTCGCTTTCGCTGCTCTCTCGGCTAAGGCCGGACGGCGCTTTGGTCTCAGCCTGGGGAGATATAGACATATGTGTGTATACCTGTATATGCAAACTACCTGTACTCTGATTGGCTGCTCAGTATGGCACCTTATAACTTGAGTGTGAGTGGGCGGGGCTGACCCCGGCGAATAGTTGGATGGTTGGTTTTGTGACCTCACAAAAACGGCTCATTCAGAAAAAGGTGCTTGATGTGAATCTTAAAGGGCCGATACCCTGGATTTATGGCCTTCACCTATTTCACATTTACTTGCTGTTTGCTTTGTCCCGGACTGTTTTCCCGTATCCTGGTGTTGGAAACTGGGAATAATCCATTTTCCCGTTTTAACATTTACAACTTGCAGAGGTGAGACCCTAGATGACACACGGGTTAATGAGCTACACTTGCAGCCACTATGTAGAGGCTTTATACCCGATGTGCTTGTCAGGTCTGTGGGCGGGATGTGTATTATGGGATATAGAGTGTATATGTAAATGAGCTCGTTCTGATTGGCTGAAACCCCCTTGGATGGCCTGGACGTGTGCATGTGTACGTTTTGGTTTTACTTGTGACGCCAGTCCTGAACGGTCTGCTTCCCCGGAGAATGAGTGGCATGTTTTGAGTGTAGACTGGGAGATTTTCCGTGATACGGGTAACACGGCTTTGTCAGCTCGCCCCCGGTACCTGGCACGTGTGTTTAAGATATAGAGATCTGTACCTTACGAGTGAAGAGGTCGCATGGGAACAGGTTTCTTCTGAAGCCTGAACTGGTCCGTGCACCGGGCTGCCAGAAATAGAAACAGATGCTAAATGCTCAGATAGGGTCACGCTAAGTGGGCAAACATGCAGTGTCATCGTAACAGCTATGCAGGTTTTCAGCACGTGGAACCACGTGTTTCCATAGGCATTGTTCCTGCAGACGCCCCTGAAGAAGCGTTGAGCAGGAGGCACCGGTTCAGGCCCAGCTCCGTTTGTGTGTTTGGGACATATACGCTACCGTGTGCAGCAGTTCCAGTACTGTGTCAGACTTCATATATAGATCACAAAGCATCTACTGTAGCGTCGTGATATTTGACAGATTAGGTTTATATGAGGCCGTGTAAGTTTTAATATTGGTGTTTTTTTTTAGATGTATATATTAATATTAATGTATATAATTATAAAATCTGGAAAATGATAGAGAAACTGAAATCCTGTATGACTGCCTGTCACATTCATAAAATAATAGTTCATTATTTAGTTATCTATTAATTGTAATATGCCATATACATATTGGTTATAGACTGAATTAATTGTTTTGTTAATTATATGTGAATATTAAAAAATAGTTGCTAAACTGTAAATCAGCTTTTGCCAGATAATTACTTCTACAACCATCACATAAACACCACTCACCACCTCCCTCTAAAGGAGTCACTACCGACCATCAAATAAACACCACTCACCACCACCCTCTAAAGGAGTCACTACCGACCATCAAATAAACACCACTCACCACCACCCTCTAAAGGAGTCATTACCCACCATCAAATAAACCAACACCACTCACCACCACCCTCTAAAGGAGTCATTACCCACCATCAAATAAACCAACACCACTCACCACCACCCTCTAAAGGAGTCATTACCCACCATCAAATAAACACCACTCACCACCACCCTCTAAAGGAGTCATTACCCACCATCAAATAAACCAACACCACTCACCACCACCCTCTAAAGGAGTCATTACCCACCATCAAATAAACACCACTCACCACCACCCTCTAAAGGAGTCATTACCCACCATCAAATAAACCAACACCACTCACCACCACCCTCTAAAGGAGTCATTACCCATCATCAAATAAACACCACTCACCACCGCCCTCTAAAGGAGTCATTACCCACCATCAAATAAACCAACACCACTCACCACCACCCTCTAAAGGAGTCATTACCCACCATCAAATAAACACCACTCACCACCACCCTCTAAAGGAGTCATTACCCACCATCAAATAAACAACAAACACTCACCACCACCCACTAAAGGAAACATAACACACCAGCAAATAAACACCCACTCACCACCACCCTCTAAAGGAGTCATTACCCCCACCATCAAATAAACCAACACCACTCAGCACCACCCTCTATAGCTGTCATTACCCAACATCAAATAAACACCACTCACCACCGCCCTCTAAAGGAGTCATTACCCACCATCAAATAAACCAACACCACTCACCACCACCCTCTAAAGGAGTCATTACCCACCATCAAATAAACACCACTCACCACCACCCTCTAAAGGAGTCATTACCCATCATCAAAAAAACACCACTCACCACCACCCTCTAAAGGAGTCATTACCCACCATCAAATAAACCAACACCACTCACCACCACCCTCTAAAGGAGTCATTACCCACCATCAAATAAACACCACTCACCACCACACTCTAAAGGAGTCATTACCCACCATCAAATAAACCAACACCACTCACCACCACACTCTAAAGGAGTCATTACCCACCATCAAATAAACCAACACCACTCACCACCACCCTCTAAAGGAGTCATTACCCATCATCAAATAAACACCACTCACCACCACCCTCTAAAGGAGTCATTACCCACCATCAAATAAACCAACACCACTCACCACCACCCTCTAAAGGAGTCATTACCCATCATCAAATAAACACCACTCACCACCACCCTCTAAAGGAGTCATTACCCACCATCAAATAAACCAACACCACTCACCACCACCCTCTAAAGGAGTCATTACCCATCATCAAAAAAACACCACTCACCACCACCCTCTAAAGGAGTCATTACCCACCATCAAATAAACCAACACCACTCACCACCACCCTCTAAAGGAGTCATTACCAACCATCAAATAAACACCACTCACCACCGCCCTCTAAAGGAGTCATTACCCATCATCAAATAAACACCACTCACCACCACCCTCTAAAGGAGTCATTACCAACCATCAAATAAACCAACACCACTCACCACCACCCTCTAAAGGAGTCATTACCCATCATCAAAAAAACACCACTCACCACCACCCTCTAAAGGAGTCATTACCCATCATCAAATAAACACCACTCACCACCACCCTCTAAAGGAGTCATTACCGACCATCAAATAAACACCCCTCACCACCTCCCTCTAAAGGAGTCATTACCCACCATCAAATACACACCACTCACCACCGCCCTCTAAAGGAGTCATTACCAACCATCAAATAAACACCACTCACCACCACCCTCTAAAGGAGTCATTACCCACCATCAAATAAACCAACACCACTCACCACCACCCTCTAAAGGAGTCATTACCCACCATCACATAAACACCACTCACCACCACCCTCTAAAGGAGTCATTACCCACCATCACATAAACACCACTCACCACCACCCTCTAAAGGAGTCATTACCCACCATCAAATAAACCAACACCACTCACCACCACCCTCTAAAGGAGTCATTACCCACCATCACATAAACACCACTCACCACCACCCTCTAAAGGAGTCATTACCCACCATCACAAACACCACTCACCACCACCCTCTAAAGGAGTCATTACCCACCATCAAATAAACCAACACCACTCACCACCACCCTCTAAAGGAGTCATTACCCACCATCAAATAAACACCACTCACCACCACCCTCTAAAGGAGTCATTACCCACCATCAAATAAACCAACACCACTCACCACCACCCTCTAAAGGAGTCATTACCAACCATCAAATAAACACCACTCACCACCACCCTCTAAAGGAGTCATTACCCACCATCAAATAAAACACCACTCACCACCACCCTCTAAAGGAGTCATTACCCACCATCAAATAAACCAACACCACTCACCACCACCCTCTAAAGAAGTCATTACCAACCATCACAAACACCACTCACCACCACCCTCTAAAGGAGTCATTACCCACCATCAAATAAACCAACACCACTCACCACCACCCTCTAAAGGAGTCATTACCAACCATCAAATACACACCACTCACCACCGCCCTCTAAAGGAGTCATTACCAACCATCAAATAAACACCACTCACCACCTCCCTCTAAAGGAGTCATTACCAACCATCAAATAAACACCACTCACCACCACCCTCTAAAGGAGTCATTACCCACCATCAAATAAGCACCACTCACCACCTCCCTCTAAAGGAGTCATTACCAACCATCAAATAAACACCACTCACCACTGCCCTCTAAAGGAGTCATTACCAACCATCAAATAAACACCACTCACCACCACCCTCTAAAGGAGTCATTACCAACCATCACTCACCACCGCCCTCTAAAGGAGTCATTACCAACCATCAAATAAACACCACTCACCACCTCCCTCTAAAGGAGTCATTACCAACCATCAAATAAACACCACTCACCACCGCCCTCTAAAGGAGTCATTACCAACCATCAAATAAACACCACTCACCACCTCCCTCTAAAGGAATCATTACCCACCATCAAATAAACACCACTCACCACCGCCCTCTAAAGGAGTCATTACCCACCATCAAATAAACACCACTCACCACCGCCCTCTAAAGGAGTCATTACCCACCATCAAATAAACACCACTCACCACCGCCCTCTAAAGGAGTCATTACCCACCATCAAATAAACACACCACTCACCACCGCCCTCTAAAGGAGTCATTACCCACCATCAAATAAACACCACTCACCACCTCCCTCTAAAGGAATCATTACCCACCATCAAATAAACACCACTCACCACCGCCCTCTAAAGGAGTCATTACCCACCATCAAATAAACACCACTCACCACCGCCCTCTAAAGGAGTCATTACCCACCATCAAATAAACACCACTCACCACCACCCTCTAAAGGAGTCATTACCCACCATCAAATAAACACCACTCACCACCGCCCTCTAAAGGAGTCACTACCAACCATCAAATAAACACCACTCACCACCGCCCTCTAAAGGAGTCACTACCAACCATCAAATAAACACCACTCACCACCGCCCTCTAAAGGAGTCATTACCCACCCTCAAATAAACCAACACCACTCACCACCACCCTCTAAAGGAGTCATTACCCACCATCAAATAAACACCACTCACCACCACCCTCTAAAGGAGTCATTACCCACCATCAAATAAAGGCTTGCGTCCGGTTACTGTAATTTCCTGAACTCGGCCAATGAGAGATGTGCTGGGCGTGGCTTAAACCAGAAATAGCTTCTCGGTTGATTTACTGTTTATGGAAGATTCCGGACTAATCCAGACACGCTCAGGTTAATGAAGCGCCTAAGGAATGCTGTTTAGGAATCCAGTCCTCCATTACTGGCCGGGTGCTTGGGTGCTGGGTGTTTGGTTCTGAGTGACGTGGAGTTTGTTGGGTGTTCGGTTCTGTGGGTGATCTGTTTGGTATCGTTGGTGGTTGATACCGGACCTCAGTTACAGTGAGGAGCGGAGCTGGACCCAGAGCAGGCGCTGAAGTCTGTCCGAGCCTTGGCTTTGTGTAGACGCTGCCTGTGCAGGATGCATGGTGCACAGCTGCACTCTGCTCCGGATGCAGCAGCCGAGCAGGAACGGCCTCTCTCTCTCTTTTTTTTTTTTTCCTTTTCTTTTTTTCTTTCTGTTGGCTGATCGTCTCTCTCAAAGACGCTGGCTGAGCATGTGATCTCGTGGGTGACGTCTGATGGTTCCGTGCGGTGACTTGGGTTCTGCAGGATTAGAGGATGGCTGGAAGTAAAGAGAGTCAGCCGGTTATGAGGACCTGTGGTCCGGAGGTATGGTCTGTCTGTGGCGGTGTGGTTTTCCCACAGAGGTCCTCTTGTAATGCTCCATCACGACCTTGATGATCATGAAGTTATACAGGCTGTTTGTTGTGATGCCTTGTAGAATTGATGCATGTAAATGAGCACAGTTCTGATTGGCAGCCCTGGGGAGTTGAGTAGGTGGACGTGTGCAGGAGTAGGAGGTAGTTGAGTAGGAGGATGCCTGGAGGTGGAGGAGGTAGGAAGTTGACTAGGTGGACGTCTGGAGGAGGAGGAGGTAGGTAGTTGAGTAGGTGGATGTCTGGAGGAAGAGGACGTAGGGAGTTCACTAGGTGGACGTCTGGAGGAGGAGGTAGGTAGTTGAGTAGGTGGACGTCTGGAGGAGGAGGTAGGTAGTTGAGTAGGTGAATGTCTGGAGGAGAAGGAGGTAGGGAGTTGAGTAGGTGGATGTCTGGAGGAGGAAGAGGTAGGGAGTTGAGTACGAGGACGTCTGGAGGAGGAAGAGGTAGGGAGTTGAGTACGAGGATGTCTGGAGGAGGAAGAGGTAGGGAGTTGAGTACGAGGACGTCTGGAGGAGAAGGAGGTAGGGAGTTGAGTAGGTGGATGTCTGGAGGAGGAAGAGGTAGGGAGTTGAGTACGAGGACGTCTGGAGGAGGAAGAGGTAGGGAGTTGAGTACGAGGACGTCTGGAGGAGGAGGAGGTAGGGAGTTGAGTAGGTGGATGTCTGCAGGAGGTAGGGAGTTGAGTAGGTGGACGTCTGGTGTAGAAGGAGGTAGGGAGTTGAGTAGGTGGATGTCTGGAGGAGGAAGAGGTAGGGAGTTGAGTAGGTGGACATCTGGAGGAGAAGGAGGTAGGGAGTTGAGTAGGTGGACGTCTGGTGGAGAAGGAGGTAGGGAGTTGAGTAGGTGGACGTCTGGTGGAGAAGGAGGTAGGGAGTTGAGTAGGTGGATGTTTGGAGGAGGTAGGTAGTTGAGTTGGTGAACGTAGGGAGGAGAAGGTAGGTAGTTGAGTAAGAGGACGTCTGGAGGAGGAGGAGGTAGGGAGTTGAGTAGGTGGACGTTTGGAGGAGGAGGTAGGTAGGTAGTTGAGTTGGTGTATGTGTGGAGGAGGAGGAGGTAGGGAGTTGAGTAGGAGGAGGTAGGGAGTTGAGTAGGTGGACGTCTGGAGGAGGAGGAGGTAGGGAGTTGAGTAGGTGGACGTCTGGAGGTGGAGGAGGTAGGTAGTTGAGTAGGAGGAGGTCTGAAGGAGGAGTTAGGTCGGTTCTGCGGAGACTTGTTTTTCTAGGGACAGCCATAACATGCTGTCATACCGGAGCTGAACGTGCGCGTGTGTGGACGCGTAGGCGTGTGTGGTTGTGTGGACGTGTTGGTGTGTGTGGAGGTGTGGACGCGTAGGCGTGTGTGGACGCGTAGGCGTGTGGGTGTGTGTAGATGTGTGGACGTGTGGAGGTGTGGGCGTGTGTGGACGTGCGTGTGTTTACGTGTGGAGTGAGGTATTGGAGTTCTTTCGCTTTCGGAGGAGCTTTAGACGATCCCAGTCGGTCCGGAGAGGCGCTCTTATTTAAATCCCCGGCCAGGAATCATCCCGCCAGTCCAGGGTCTCTGCCGGGCCCTCCAGAGTGATCCCTGGGAGGATAATCCCACTGTGCGTAATGAGTCCGCTGTCAAAGCCTCGGTTTCAGGAGTGGGCTGGACCTCCTGATCAGGCCTTTAACGGATTAGCTGGTGGGGCAGTGGGTGGAGTAAGAGCTTCCACCACTTGTTCCCTGGATTAGGAAGCTGTATTAGGGTGGGCTGCTGAGGACGGGTTGTGTTGTACCACTTAATGTTACAGGTGGATTAATAAATCTGAGATCAAAGGCGTAGTCTGTGACCTGAACCCCATACTGACATGACTCGGATTATCCGCCATGATGGATCCAGCAGTACAAATAAGCAGCACCAGCACTACTGACACACTTCCAGCCCAGCAGGAGCCGACCTACAGGATGGTGTGTAGAGTCCCGCTTCAGTCTTGGTGGAGACCCCCAACGAATCCGTGTGTGGAGGCACCGTGGTCAGCACCAAGATGAACACACGTCCAGAAGGCCTGGTGTCCCTCCACCTCCACCCCTACCGCACCATCTCCAGGAACTGTGTGAGGATGTTCAAGCTGCATGGGATGGATTATCACAGGACTCCATCAGGAACCTCTACAGCTCCATACCGAGACGTCTGGCGTGTTGGGTTAGCGAACACGGCGGCCCGACGCCATACTGAGAGACAGACTTCTGTATGTGTAGCTCAATAAATATTGATCATATCAGTCTAAACTTATCATCAGTTATTGATCCTGGTCACCTTTTTCCTCCTTCCCAACACACCCGCACTCCTGTAATGTTGAGGTTCTGATCTGTTTACCAAACCTGACCTTGGTGCTGGTGCTGGGACGTTACGGTGTACAATGGCGGTGTTGTGATGCTGATATGGGGATGTATGGTTTTGATCAGGAACCTGAGGCTGAGCTCGCGTCTCCCGTGTCGCGCTCAGTGCTGAGGTTCCTCTCCACAGCGGTCGCAGTTACACAAGCCTTCCCCTCGGACTGAGGAACACAGTCGGCCGCCGGGCTGTGAAAGCTGCCCGTTCTTTGTTTGTGGCTCGGCCAGGCTTGGGGATATGAAAGGAGAAGTGTTCCGGTGGAACGCTAAGGGAGCTGATGAAAGTACAGTGTGCTTGGAGCGCTGACTCAGTGTGAGATCTCCTCCTGTGCTTTCGCTCTCCAGAAGTCACTCGAGTCACCTGAGGCTGACTTAAGTCGGCTTGCTGAAGCGAGTTGTAAAACTCAAGTCTACCTTTCCAAAGTCATCCCAGTGTCCCTTAATGACCCCGCATACGGCCTCGCACCAGGCACACACATTAGCAACCACCTGGGACACCATGGATACCATTGGTTGTCCTGTCTAGAGGAGAATGTAGGGAGTTTTTAAGTGGTTCTAGAGTAGAAGGCGGTCTGGAGCAGACGGTGGTTCTAGAGTAGAAGGCGGTCTGGAGGAGACGGTGGTTCTGGAGTAGAAGGGCGTGTGGAGGAGATGGTGGTTCTATAGTAGAGGGGCGTCTGGAGGAGACGGTGGTTCTGGAGTAGAAGGGCGTGTGGAGGAGATGGTGGTTCTATAGTAGAGGGGCGTCTGGAGCAGACGGTGGTTCTGGAGTAGAAGGGCGTGTGGAGGAGATGGTGGTTCTATAGTAGAGGGGCGTCTGGAGCAGACGGTGGTTCTGGAGTAGAAGGGTGTCTGGAGGAGACGGTGGTTCTGGAGGAGACGGTGGTTTTGGAGTAGAAGGGCGTCTGGAGTAGTAGGACGTCTGGAGGAGACGGTGGTTCTGGAGTAGTAGGACGTCTGGAGGAGACGGTGGTTCTGGAGTAGTAGGACGTCTGGAGGAGACGGTGGTTCTGGAGTAGTAGGACGTCTGGAGGAGACGGTGGTTCTGGAGTAACAGGGCATCTGGAGGAGACGCTGGTTCTGGAGGAGACGGTAGTTCTTGGGTAGAAGGGTGTCTGGAGGAAACGGTGGTTCTGGAGGAGACGGTGGTTTTGGAGTAGAAGGGCGTCTGGAGTAGAAGGACGTCTGGAGGAGACGGTGGTTCTGGAGTAGTAGGACGTCTGGAGGAGACGGTGGTTCTGGAGTAGTAGGACGTCTGGAGGAGACGGTGGTTCTGGAGTAGTAGGACGTCTGGAGGAGACGGTGGTTCTGGAGTAACAGGGCATCTGGAGGAGACGCTGGTTCTGGAGGAGACGTGGTTCTGGAGTAGTATGGCGTCTGGAGGAGACTGTGGTTCTGGAGTAGTAGATCGTCTGGAGGAGACGGTGGTTCTGGAGGAGACGTGGTTCTGGAGTAAAGGGGCGTCTGGAGGAGACGGTGGTTCTGACGCTAGTTTTTGAATAGCTTGATGCTAACTAACAGGTGGAGGCCAAGCTTCCATGACTCCTCGTGAGTAATGTGCTCACTGATGTGGAGATCTTGGTGCAGAGTGACCTGGAGGTGTGGGCGTGCCTGACTGGCGTTCCCACGCTCCCTCCTGTTCAGGCTTTGATCCTTGTACCATGCAGAACTGGCATGGTGTTCGGGTCGGGTCGGGTCTGGACCAGTGGACATACAGTGCCTGACTGAGGTGTGTCTGTGGCGTGTGGGAAATGAGCACTTAGTGACCAGTCAGGAGTGTTCAGGAGGGGGTGGAGTTGTTCCGGGTTCTCGATGTTCCCATGTCCCAGTAAGAGTCCTCCCTGTGTCCCGGGGCCGTTCCAGCAGGGCTGCGTGGTTCGTAAACGGTACTCGTGTACGTACGGGTCACTGAGCTCCTCGGTACGTGCCGTTGTCCTGCCGGTGCCTGTCTAAGGAGGCTGCAGGACCGTGTCCTTGATTTTATACACCTGTGAGTAAGGGGTGTGGCCTAAACACCTGAACTCACATGGCCACCAGGTGTATGCATGACGTGCTAAGTGCTTCCTACTGTCAACTGAACTGGAGGTGGAGGGCAGATGAGCCTGTCTGTAACCAGACATGGGCGTGGCTACTTTGGCTACTTTTTAAAAGGGGTGTGGCCTCGCTCTACTGGGTTTATCTTCATTCCAGCTTCACCTCCACAGTTCAGTCTCAGGAGCTGGTTCAGCAACTCCTCCTTCTCCTCTTCATCCAGATAACCCCAACACACTCAGTGGTGTTGAGGTTCTGGACTCTGGGGTGGTCGGTCCGTGGTTCTGAGAACACCAGCAGCTCCTGTGTTGGATGTGTGGGTCTCCTTTTCTCAGTGAGGGGCTTCTTGAACAGCTACACCTCCTTTCAGACCTCCATACTGTGGAGGAGTCTCTCACAGTGGAAGAAGGATGGACAGAGACACCTGTGGAGGTTCTCAGATCTGGAGCAGCTGGATGTTCTCCTCTCTCTGATGGTCGGTGTTGGGGGAATCTGGTAGTTGGTGCTGTATTTAAACCCGGGAATGTCTGCTGATACTGGAATACTGTTATTCCCGAGTTATCCTGCTTCCCTAATTTGGGATTTTTGTTATTGTTATTAAATGTTGTTAAGGGTGGTTGTGTATGCGTGTGCGGTCCTTTGATTGCCTTTGTGTTCCGTGTGTGTGTGTGTGTGTGTGTGTGTGTGTGTGTGTGTGTGAGTGAGACAGGAAGGGTCTCAGCTGCACTCTGCAGTCTTGTGTTTCCTGCTGCCCTGCTCAGACTGGTCAGCCTGTGGACAGCTGTGTGAGTGTGTGTGAGTGTGTGTGAGTGTGTGTATGTGAGAGTGTGTGTGTGCGTGTGTGTGTGCGTGTGTGTGTGTGTGTGTGTGTGTGTGTGTGTTTGGAGAGGGGCTTCCTCACTCAGACGTGCGTGTTGGTTTCCCGCTCTGTCTCCTGCTGAATCTGCCAGTGGTCACCATCTGCCTCGGTGTTACTCAGCTCCTTCAGGGGGACAATATTTATTGAGCTACACATACAGAAGTCTGTCTCTCAGTATGGCGTCGGGCCGCCGTGTTCGCTAACCCAACACGCCAGACGTCTCGGTATGGAGCTGTAGAGGTTCCTGATGGAGTCCTGTGATAATCCATCCCATGCAGCTTGAACATCCTCACACAGTTCCTGCAGATGGTGCGGTAGGGGTGGAGGTGGAGGGACACCAGGTCTTCTGGACGTGTGACCACAGACCGTTCATCTTGGTGCTGACCACGGTGCCTCCACACACGGATTCGTTGGGCGTCTCCACCAAGACTAAAGCGGGACTCGTCACTGAAGATGACCCGCTGCCATTCTGAGTCACTCCATGACAGTCTGGTACGACACCACTGCAGTCTTTGGTGACGGTGACGTGGTGTTAAGGACAGTCGTGGTAACGGTCTGTGTGCATGTAGTCCTGCGTGGTGCAGCCGTCTGCCGATGGTGCTGCACTAACAGGAGGACTCATGGAGGACACCACTGCTCGCTGGACGTCTGTAACGGTGGTGTTGGGTCAGTCAGGTACAGAGAAGACCCGCCCTTGGTTACCTTAAAACTATTTGTGACATCACAACCACAGCTGTTAGTTCCACTACACTGCTGCCCTGAGAAGCCTTGCATCTCCAGAATGGGATCTTTACAGGACAGGCGGAACCCTCTTCAGTTCTAATGGAAGTCGCTGTAACCAGACGGAATTCCAGGCACCGTTGGCCCGTCCTGTTGGGCCTTCACCACAGCCCTGAGAGACTCCCAGATGCCCTGGTTGGACCACAGAGCGCTGTGTTCCCATTAGAGGCGGTTCGTGAAGGTTGGTCAGACCAGAACAGCGGCCTACCGGTGACCCGGTTGTGGAGCGCTGGTGTACGACACTGTGATGTGGCACTGATACCCCCCGCTGGGGTCTGGTCTGGGTAAGGCAGGGTTAAGGAGGTGAATGGGGTGTTATAAATACAGACAGGACGTGGTGGCCGTCCTCGCCGTGTACGAGGCTGAGTGCTGCTGTGAGGAAGCGGGGGTGTGAGGTTTCAGTAAGGTTACTTGGAAAAAGAGCCGACAGGAAAAGCATCATTACCCTCACACTTTCTTCAGCGCCTGTGTTTGCTTCAGGCCCGGCCGCGTTCAGGCCCGGCCGCGTTCAGGCCCGATGTATCAGTACTTTATGGGTTTGGTTGGTTGTGGTGGGTGGTTCGGGGGGCCGTCCCGTGTGCCCGGATCGGTGCCCTGATGCCCAGTTTGAGCTGACGGTTGCTGCTGAGGTGGTGAATCCTCTGGACTTTGAGGGGGTGTTCTTGATGGTTGTGTATCGTGGTAGACTGGTTGATTGTAAACGCGCTTTCATACAGCATGATCCCCACATGACCAACAATCCCCGTCAGACCTACCTGGGTATGGTGTGTCGGTATAGTGTGTGTGTGTGTGTGTGTCTGTCTGTGTGCGTGTTGGGTCAGTCTGTGTAGAGTGTATTGTGTGTTGGTGTGTGGTGTGTATAGAATGTTGTGTGTGTGTGAGTGTGTGTGAGTGTGTGTGAGTGTGTGTGTGTGTGTGTGAGTGTGTGTGAGTGTGTGTGAGTGTGTGTGTGTGTGTGTGTGTGTGTTGGGTCAGTCTGTGTAGGGTGTATTGTGTGTTGGTGTGTGGTGTGTATAGAGTGGTGTGTGTGTGTGTGTGTGTGTGTGTGTGTGTGCGTGTGCGCGCACGCACGCGTGTTGGGTCTGCACTGAGCCGGGTCAGGTGGAACACACCTGCTCTCCTCCTCACCTCAGTGGAAACTGTGATGGATGTTACACGGTGGAAACCCTCAAATGTCACTCAGGTTTACTGTTTCTTCTCCTTCGCCCCCAAACGAGTGCGGATCTGCTCCGAGGCCTTAAAGGGCCCGCACCGTAGCGCTTCCTCTGAGGCTCGTACGAAATCAGACTTCATGAATGTGTGTGTGACCTTTTCCCACCTGCGCTCTGCCTCTGAGCCGGCAGGTGAGTTCCTCGCCCAGGTGACGAGAGTGGATCGATTGATGATGTAATCGGTGTGCGGCGTTGGCTGGTTCTGTCTGGTTTGGACTGTTTGTGGTTTCGGTGATCTCGGATAACAGACATGCATAGCGTCTCAGAACAGATGTGCTACTTACAGCAGCGTCCAGCGCCAGGGCGAGAACCAGCTTTCTAGAACCGTTCCCAGTGGTGGTGAAGGTAACCAGACGTCCCCTCTAAAAGCTCCCTCACAGGAAGTTCCTACAGGAGGTGGTTCTGAATACGCTGCCTGATGTCTGAGACGCTGTTTATGATAGTGTGGAGAAGATCTCAGCCTTAAACTCCATTCATGGTGGAGGGATACATGCTGCAGGGCGCTGTGAGGTCAAATAGTCCCCCAAAGGAACTTAGTATTTCCAGGTTTTCCAGAGTTTCATCACCAACATTCCATACACACTCAGAAGACACATGTAGGTTCACTAGTGGTTCTAGATAGTACATAGTGTCTATATGTGTGTTCTAGATATGGAGAACCCTGGTTCCCATCACCTACACCAGTGTAAAGAACCTCTGAACCACTTCGCCCCAAACCCGCTCCCACTGTCTACACCTCCAGGATTGGATTAACTTGAACTCTGGGTGGGGTTTGGGTTCTCCTTTAAAGGGTACTCGTTTGGTTAGCTTGCTGTGTTAAAATAGAGAACGCAGAACGTTGTCCCTAACACTCTTCTTTTTCGAGAGTGCACACAGCGCGCACACGTGCACTCCTGCGGTTGTAGGTGGCGGAGAAGAACAGGAAGTGTGGTTAGACAGGCAGGTGGAGAGAGCGCGAGAGAGAGCGCGAGAGAGAGCGCGAGAGAGAGCGCGAGAGAGAGCGCGAGAGAGAGCGCGAGAGAGAGAGCGAGAGAGCGCGAGAGAGAGAGAGTGAGCGAGTATGAGAACGACAGTTTAAACACCCGCCTGAGCTGCAGTCGGAGGTAAAGTGGCCGGTACTTCATTCTAGAACAGAGTAGAACCCAAACACACCACTCATGCAACTGCGACAGAAGCCCTGCTGCTCGTTTCTGGGAGGAGCCAAAAATCAAGATGGGTTCCTTAACAAACCAGGGTTCTCAGAAAAATGTTCTAACAGTTAGAACTTCCAATAAAGTTGTTCCGTTCCTTTAGCGGTCAAACGAACTCTGGTTCAGGGCTCGTAGAACCGTAGTGCTATCCAGGGAACCTGTCTGCATTTCCGCAGAACCAAGGATTGTCAAACAATGCAACCTCAGTGCCAGCAGGGGGCGCTGTACAGCAGCCGGACACAGTAGTACCGGGATGGCGGAGCGTGTAGACCACCTGCGAGTGTTTGGGCTGTTATTCCAGATGTGTGTTTATATCCAGAAAGCACCCCGGATCCACCACTGGAGACGAGACGTAGAGGAGGTTCTCCAGCAGAACCACGGGGGGGCGCCATTGTTGCCTTCTCGTTTCTTAACAACTGGCACACCCACAAATGGTATCACGGTTCGTGCTGAAGTACCTACCGTTCTTTGGTTCCAGCTAGGAGCAACCTTTTCGGGTTCCAAACTTGCACATGTGGAACTGCACAGAGCGGTGCAAACCGGACCAGAACCTGTTCTACTTTGGTGGGACCATTGTCAGACGGCTGCACCACGCAGGACTACATGCACACAGACCGTTACCACGACTGTCCTTAACACCACGTCACCGTCACCAAACACTGCAGTGGTGTCGTACCAGACTGTCATGGAGTGACTCAGAATGGCAGCAGGTCATCTTCAGTGACGAGTCCCGCTTTAGTCTTGGTGGAGACGCCCAACGAATCCGTGTGTGGAGGCACCGTGGTCAGCACCGAGATGAACGGTTTGTAGTCACACGTCCAGAAGGCCTGGTGTCCCTCCACCTCCACCCCTACCGCACCATCTGCAGGAACTGTGTGAGGATGGTCAAGCTGCATGGGATGGATTATCACAGGACTCCATCAGGAACCTCTACAGCTCCATACCGAGACGTCTGGCGTGTTGGGTTAGCGAACACGGCGGCCCGACGCCATACTGAGAGACAGACTTCTGTATGTGTAGCTCAATAAATATTGATCATATCAGTCTAAATTTATCACCAGTTATTGATCCTGGTCTCCTTACAGCACCTGTAGGTTCACTGGTGGTTCTAGATAGTTATTAAAGTGTGTGTGTGTGTGTGTGGGAAGACATGGTGACCCCTGGTTCCCGTCACTTTCATTATTATAAGTTTGGGTGGACTTCCCCTTCCCCTGTGAGTCGTGTGGTTATGGACCCTCTGCAGTCAGAGCTGTAGGTGGACCCTCTGAGTTAATCTGAGAGTGCTCTGCTGCTGAGCTCCCGCGCAGACCCGAGCCCTCGCTCCTCGCCTGCATCCGTTTTGAAGCGGGAGCTGGAATTTATTGGCAGAGGGAGCGATCTGGGCCTTCCTAAACCCCTCCTAGCATTCTTCTGCCTCTGGAACAGGCCTCTCCTCTCCCTCCTCTGAGACTGTGTCCAGTCCGTCAGCCTCTCTTTGATCTCCGTGGAGGAATTTGTTGCATTAAAGTGACCCGTTTTCCCAAAATCCCCCTCCAGAAAATTCCCTCTGAGGTGGTCCATCATGTTTGGGCTCTGGAGCTTCTTTCGTTCTAGGGCTAAAGCTACCAGGCTAATAAGCTGGGACTAACTGGGAATACCATAGTGACTAACTGGGAATACCATAGTGACTGACTGGGAACACCATAGCGGCCCTGCTGTTAAAGTTTGGGATCTGAAGGAACCCTCAGACCTGCCAGGTGGACGAGACGGAAGGAACCACAGGAGACGGTTCTCACTGCAGAGCTGCTGGTACTTTATTAGGATGCTCCAATCAGTCAGGAACACTTTAGAACGAGAACCACACGGTGCGTTCACACGTGCTGGTGTAGCAAGCGCCGTCACTCCGTCATCCCCCCGTTCCTCATCCCCCCACTCCCCATCCCTCCACTCCTCATCCCTCCACTGTTAATCCCTCCACTTCTCATCCCCCCAGTCTTCATCCCTCCACTCCTCATCCCTCCACTGTTAATCCCTCCGCTCCTCATCCCTCCGCTCCTCATCCCTCCGCTCTTCATCCCTCCACTCCTCATCCCTCCACTCCTCATCCCTCCACTGTTAATCCCTCCACTCCTCATCCCCCCGGTCTTCATCCCTCCACTCCTCATCCCCCCGGTCTTCATCCCTCCACTCCTCATCTCCCCGCTCTTCATCCCTCCACTCGTCATCCCTCCACTCCTCATCCCTCCACTGTTAATCCCTCCACTGTTAATCCCTCCACTCCTCATCTCCCCGCTCTTCATCCCTCCACTGTTAATCCCCCCGCTCTTCATCCCTCCACTCGTCATCCCTCCACTCCTCATCCCTCCACTGTTAATCCCTCCACTCCTCATCTCCCCGCTCTTCATCCCTCCACTCTTCATCCCTCCACTCCTCATCCCCCTGCTCTTCATCCCTCCACTCTTCATCCCTCCACTCTTCATCCCGCTGCTCTTCATCCCTCCACTCCTCATCCCTCCGCTCCTCATCCCTCCGCTCCTCGTCTCATTGGTATTATTATTTGCATAAACACAGTTCATGTTGCTCTCGTTTCCTGCGCTGGTCAGATTGTAAACAAGCTTACATTTTTTAAAGCCCGGTGGCAGGAGAAGGCGATTGGTGGGTTCCTTCTTGAAGCGCTCGTAAGGGGGTATCAGCACTTCGGCTTCGTCTGGGTATATTGATGCGTTGGATATATCTGCGCCGTGGCACGTGGTGATGATGAAACAGGTCTCACTTCCAAAATCGGTCAGCGAGCTATTGAGTGAAGAAGAAGCGAAGCTGCCGAATCGTATGAAGGTGCCTGGGATGTGGAACGCGTCGGTGCTGCGGCGGTACGTGGTTTGGCACTTGCGCTGGGAGCGTTGTTCAGCGTTGCGAGTTTGTATGGCGTCGGTTATCAGGAAGTGTAAAGAGATCAGCCCAAACTTTCCTAAGTAGGTGTGTCTACCGGTACGCATCTTACCATTAAGTTCTTCATGAAAGTCTTCTGCGCTGTACACTCCTAGGGCTATCATCCTCAACTCCGTCTCGTTTAACTTGTCGTTGGATTTGTTGGATAAATTCTTCATAAGTTTCTTGGTTGTATTCCAAGTGTCTGAGAAGCTCGTATTGGGACGCAGCTCCTCCTTCAGTTTAGGGTGTACCAGCTCATACATCCTCTCCCTGCAGCCTATGAATTGATCGTCGATGGAGTTGGGATATTCGCCCATGTCGATCTGGAGCGATAGGAAACCATGTACAGTAGTGATAATGACATCATAGTTAAACAGCTCGGGTACAGATCGTAGAACCGTATCGGACTGGGCTGAGGGGCTCTGAACGGGGTCATGTGAAGGTTAATGAGACCCACCTCTATCCCGGCCTCCTGGTGGCGCTCTCTGCCGGTTCGCTCTGCATCCAGGGGGGGGTTCTTCACCTGCATGAAGACAAATCATGTGGGAGGAGCTGAGATTGGGGAGGAGTTAACACGCACCATGCTGATTCACCCTGACTCCAAATATGGCAGCATTTGGGACGGTGTGTGTCGGAACCTCACTGTGCCGAATTTGTCATTTGCATTAGGCTTGTATTTTGTCAGTACAGTTTAAGTACGTGAATTATCATAGCAACCTGGCAACACCCTGGCGACTACCTGGGGACACCATAGCAACACCCTGGCGACTACCTGGGAATACCATAGCGACACTAGTGACTACCTGGGAATACCATAGCGACACCCTGGCAACTACCTGGGAATACCATAGCGACACCCTGGCGACTACCTGGGAATACCATAGCGACACTAGTGACTACCTGGGAATACCATAGCGACACTAGTGACTACCTGGGAATACCATAGCGACACTAGTGACTACCTGGGAATACCATAGCGACACCCTGGCGACTACCTGGGAATACCATAGCGACACTAGTGACTACCTGGGAATACCATAGCGACACCCTGGCGACTACCTGGGAATACCGTAGCGACACTAGTGACTACCTGGGAATACCGTAGCGACACTAGTGACTACCTGGGAATACCATAGCGACACCCTGGCGACTACCTGGGAATACCATAGCGACACTAGTGACTACCTGGGAATACTATAGCGACACTAGTGACTACCTGGGAATACCATAGCGACACCCTGGCGACTACCTGGGGACACCATAGCGACACTAGTGACTACCTAGGAATACCATAGCAACACCCTGGCGACTACCTGGGGACACCATAGCGACACTAGTGACTACCTAGGAATACCATAGCGACACTAGTGACTACCTGGGAATACCATAGCGACACCCTGGCGACTACCTGGGAATACCATAGCGACACTAGTGACTACCTGGGAATACTATAGCGACACTAGTGACTACCTGGGAATACCATAGCGACACCCTGGCGACTACCTGGGGACACCATAGCGACACTAGTGACTACCTAGGAATACCATAGCAACACCCTGGCGACTACCTGGGGACACCATAGCGACACTAGTGACTACCTGGGAATACCATAGCGACACCCTGGCGACTACCTGGGGACACCATAGCGACACTAGTGACTACCTAGGAATACCATAGCAACACCCTGGCGACTACCTGGGGACACCATAGCGACACTAGTGACTACCTGGGAATACCATAGCGACACCCTGGCGACTACCTGGGAATACCATAGCGACACTCTAGTGACTACCTGGGAATACCATAGCGACACTAGTGACTACCTGGGAATACCATAGCGACACCCTGGCGACTACCTGGGAATACCATAGCGACACTAGTGACTACCTGGGAATACCATAGCGACACCCTGGCGACTACCTGGGGACACCATAGCAACACTAGTGACTACCTAGGAATACCATAGCAACACTAGTGACTACCTGGGAATACCATAGCGACACCCTGGCGACTACCTGGGAATACCATAGCGACACTAGTGACTACCTGGGAATACCATAGCAACACTAGTGACTACCTGGGAATACCATAGCGACACTAGTGACTACCTGGGAATACCATAGCGACACCCTGGCGACTACCTGGGAATACCGTAGCGACACTAGTGACTACCTGGGAATACCGTAGCGACACTAGTGACTACCTGGGAATACCATAGCGACACTAGTGACTACCTGGGAATACCATAGCGACACTAGTGACTACCTGGGAATACTATAGCGACACTAGTGACTACCTGGGAATACCATAGCGACACCCTGGCGACTACCTGGGGACACCATAGCGACACTAGTGACTACCTAGGAATACCATAGCGACACTAGTGACTACCTGGGAATACTATAGCGACACTAGTGACTACCTGGGAATACCATAGCGACACCCTGGCGACTACCTGGGGACACCATAGCGACACTAGTGACTACCTGGGAATACCGTAGCGACACTAGTGACTACCTGGGAATACCATAGCGACACTAGTGACTACCTGGGAATACCATAGCGACACTAGTGACTACCTGGGAATACCGTAGCGACACTAGTGACTACCTGGGAATACCATAGCGACACTAGTGACTACCTGGGAATACCATAGCGACACTAGTGACTACCTGGGAATACCATAGCGACACCATGGCGACTACCTGGGAATACCATAGAGACACCATGGCGACTACCTGGGAATACCATAGAGACACTCTAGTGACTACCTGGGAATACCATAGCGACACTAGTGACTACCTGGGAATACCATAGCGACACCCTGGCGACTACCTGGGAATACCATAGCGACACTAGTGACTACCTGGGAATACCGTAGTGACACTAGTGACTACCTGGGAATACCATAGCGACACCCTGGCGACTACCTGGGAATACCATAGCGACACCCTGACGACTACCTGGGAATACCGTAGCGACACCCTAGCGACTACCTGGGAGTACCATAGCGACACTCTAGCGACTACCTGGGAATACCATAGAGACACTAGTGACTACCTGGGAATACCATAGCGACACTAGTGACTACCTGGGAATACCATAGCGACACCCTGGCGACTACCTGGGAATACCATAGCGACACCCTGGCGACTACCTGGGAATACCATAGCGACACCCTGGCGACTACCTGGGAATACCATAGCGACACCCTGACGACTACCTGGGAATACCGTAGTGACACCCTAGCGACTACCTGGGAGTACCGTAGCGACACTCTAGCGGCTACCTGGGAATACTGTAGCGACACTAGTGACTACCTGGGAATACCGTAGCGACACCCTGGCGACTACCTGGGAATACCATAGCGACACTAGTGACTACCTGGGAGTACTATAGCGACACTAGTGACTACCTGAGAATACCATAGCGACACTAGTGACTACCTGGGAATACCATAGCGACACCCTGGCGACTACCTGGGAATACCATAGCGACACCCTGGCGACTACCTGGGAATACCATAGCGACACTAGTGACTACCTGGGAATACCGTAGCGACACTAGTGACTACCTGGGAATACCATAGCGACACTAGTGACTACCTGGGAATACCATAGCAACACTAGTGACTACCTGGGAATACCATAGCAACACCCTAGTGACTACCTGGGAATACCATAGCGACACTAGTGACTACCTAGGATTACCATAGTAACACTAGAATTGGGGCAAGCATTTGTGCACTTGTTGTATATCAGGTCAGTAGTCTGTATGGTCAGTAGTGTCACAGTAGTCTGTATTTGTGTGGCTCTGCTTGGGGTTTTTAGTCAACTAACAAGTATGGGACATGTAGGTGTATGAAGCATATGATAGAACCATGCATCGGGTTCTAGGAGCTACTAAAGTAGTAGAACCTAAAAGGTAAACCTGAAACATTGTGTTCATTCAACTTCTAATAATAATAATAATAATAATAATAATATAATAACCAAAACCCCAACCCTGAACTCGGCATTCCACATGAATGTATCTTCTGAGTGTGTATGGAATGTTGATGATGAAAATCTGGAAAACCTGGAAATACTAAGTTCCTTTGGGGGACTATTTGACCTCACAGCGCCCTGCAGCATGTATCCCTCCACCATGAATGGAGTTTAAGGCTGAGATCTTCTCCACACTATCATAAACAGCGTCTCAGACATCAGGCAGCGTATTCAGAACCACCTCCTGTAGGAGCTTCCTGTGAGGGGGCTTTTAGAGGGGACGTCTGGTTACCTTCACCACCACTGTGAACAGCTCTGACTTTATCTAGAGCCGAGTGTTTCACACCTAACCCACACTAACGGTCTCTGTTAGCATCCTAACCATCTACTTCCTCTTTAAGCAGCATCTGATACTAGCTTCTCAGAGACAGTGACCAGCAGCCCAACCTTCAGTCCAGGAGGTTCCGGACGTTCCTCTCCGGCGTTCTTCTCTGTAGTCTGTAACAGAATGAACAGTAAGTGTTTGTCCGGCTACGCCACACAGTGTGGACAGCCTTTAGAACCTCCACCCTCTTACCGCTGGAGCTGCGCCTACAGTGAGGATGAGGAGGGTGAAGAGACGTCTCATTGCAGTTGAGTGCAGCATCTTCATCATCCGAACACCAACAGCAGAAACAGGCGGGGTTACACTGGAATTAGACCCGGACCTTAGAACCATTTACCAACTGTACTGCACACGGAACCCCTCATTTAACCCCCGCCCCCCCAAACACACACACATACACACACACACACACACACACACACACACACACACATACGTACACACACACATGAAACACATAAAGCCATGCAGCCCTTCTGATTGTCCTGTTATGACCCCCATGTCAGCTGAAGACCCCCTAAACTACGCCCGTGTCAGCTGAAGACCCCTTAAACGACCCCTGTGTCAGCTGAAGACCCCCTAAAAGACAACCGTGTCAGCTGAAGACCCCCTAAACTACACCCGTGTCAGCTGAAGACCCCCTAAACCACCCCGTGTCAGCTGAAGACCCCCTAAGCAGAGGAGCGTGTCTGGTTCTGGGTTCTCTCCAGGTTAGAAGCGAGCCTGATCTCCGTGCGCTGTTTTGCTGCTCAGCAGATTTAGGTACCGGCCCCTGAACGAGCTCTCGCTGAACCAGGTGTGCCCAGATCTGCCCGTGTGTGTGAGGTGCGTGTGAGGTGTGTGTGAGGTGCGTGTGAGACGGGCATTCTTACCTTGTAACCCTGTAGAAGCTGCTTCTGCACCGTGGAGCTCTCTGGGGGTATTTATAAGAGATACGCATCTTCACAACTTCACAGCCTCACATGTGTCACATGGGTCAGGAAACTGGCCAAAGTGACTTGTTGTGTGTGTGTGTGTGTAGGGTGGTGTGTGTGTGTGTGTGTGTGTGTGTGTGTGTGTGTGTGTGTGTGTGTGTGTGTGTGTGTGTGTGTGTGTGTGTGTGTGTTTGGGTAGGGTGGTGTGTGTGTGTGTGTGTGTGTGTGTGTGTGTGTGTGTGTGTGTGTGTGGTACAGTGAGTCATCTTAAATCCTCCCCTGTAGTCTCCACACATTACCCACACAGTTTTTCAGAAGTGTCTTTTCTCAGCGGCGTTTCCTGTCCATGACCAGCCGCCTCAACAAACTCCAGTCCGGACTCCACCAAACCATTCCACCGAGACGGCTCTAATCAAACACTCGCGCAAATCCAGATTCTGGAAGACTGACTGTTCTGCTACTGTTAGACCTCGGTGTTACCTGTGACACTATTGACCACAGAGTTCTAGATAGACTGGAGAACCGGGCTGGACTCTCAGGAACCGTCCCGGTTCTGTTCATACCTGCTCAGTAGGTACTTTGTAGAAATAGAGAGAGTGTATCTGAAACTGTGTCGGTGACCTGTGGTGTCCCCCAGGGCTTCTCCCCCAGAGTAACAGAAGGGACCCTCCGGGTTCTAAACCCCTACACTGGATCCCAGTCTGCTGCAGGACAGACTTAAAGTCCTGGTACTGGTCTGTACTGGTCTCAGTGGTTCAGGACCAGCACATTTATCTGACACGGTGCAGCCGTATGAGCCGAGCAGAGCTCTCAGATCGCCAGGAGCAGGGCAGTTAGTCCGGCCTAAGGTTAAATCCAGACGGAAGACATTCCTGTTAGATCCGGCTCTCAGCTCCGTCATCAGTAACTCTGTGACTCTCCTGTAACGCCTCTCTCTGTTCCCCATTCTTACACCTTATTTTATTTAGTGATATTAATGATATTAGTGATATTAGTGATATTTAAATATTAGGTTTCATGTCTTTTGTATTTTCTCCCTTTTATGTAAAGTACTTTGAAGTGCCGTTGTGTATGAAAGGTGCTTTACCTTACCCAGCGACTGCCTAGTCACTACCTGGGGGTACCATAGCGACCCCCTGCAACGACCTGGGAATACCAAAGCAGCCGTGTAGCGACTACCTGGTATTACCATAGCGACACCATAGCAACTCTTTGGGATTAACAAAGCAACCATCTAGCGACAGGCTAGTGACTGACTGGGAACACCATAGCGGCCCTGCTGTTAGAGTTTGGGATCTGAAGGAACCCTCAGACCTGCCCGGTGGACGAGACTGAAGGAACCACAGGAGACGGTTCTCACTGCAGAGCTGCTGGTACTTTATTAGGATGCTCCAATCAGTCAGGAACACTTTAGAACGAGAACCACACGGTGTGTTCATCTAGCCACTCTTCATCCCTCCACTATTCATCCCTCTATTCTTCATTCCTCCACCCCTTATCCCTCCACTGTTCATCCCTCCATTCTTCATTCCTCCACCCCTTATCCCTCCACTGTTCATCCCTCCACCCCTTATCCCTCCACTGTTCATCCCTCCACCCCTTATGCCTCCGCTGTTCATCCCTCCATTGTTCATTCCTCCACCCCTTATCCCTCCACTCTTAATCTCTCCATTCTTCATTCCTCCACCCCTTATCCCTCCACTGTTCTTCCCTCCATTCTTCATTCCTCCACCCCTTATCCCTCCACTGTTCGTCCCTCCATTCTTCATTCCTCCACCCCTTATCCCTCCACTGTTCATCCCTCCACCCCTTATGCCTCCACTCTTAATCTCTCCATTCTTCATTCCTCCACTCTTCATCCCTCCACTATTCATCCCTCTATTCTTCATTCCTCCACCCCTTATCCCTCCACTGTTCATCCCTCCATTCTTCATTCCTCCACCCCTTATGCCTCCGCTGTTCATCCCTCCATTGTTCATTCCTCCACCCCTTATCCCTCCACTCTTAATCTCTCCATTCTTCATTCCTCCACCCCTTATCCCTCCACTGTTCTTCCCTCCATTCTTCATTCCTCCACCCCTTATCCCTCCACTGTTCGTCCCTCCATTCTTCATTCCTCCACCCCTTATCCCTCCACTGTTCATCCCTCCACCCCTTATGCCTCCACTCTTAATCTCTCCATTCTTCATTCCTCCACTCTTCATCCCTCCACTATTCATCCCTCTATTCTTCATTCCTCCACCCCTTATCCCTCCACTGTTCATCCCTCCATTCTTCATTCCTCCACCCCTTATCCCTCCACTGTTCATCCCTCCACCCCTTATGCCTCCGCTGTTCATCCCTTCACTCTTCATCCCTCCATTCTTCATCCCTCCACTCTTCATCCCTCCTCTTCCCTCATTCCTTTCGTTACTCGTTGCTTTAGCGTATTCACAGTTCATGTTGCTCATGCTTCCTGCGCTGCTCAGATTGTAAACGTGGTTACATCCGTGAAAGCCCGGTGGCAGGTGACGGGTTTGATTGGATACCTTCGTGAAGCGCTCGTAAGGGGGTATCAGCACTTCGGCTTCGTCTTTAATCGTTGATATGTTAATTATATCTGCGCCGTGACACGTGCTAACTATAAAACAGGTCTCCTTTCCAAACTTGTCCTGCTGGCTGCTGAGTGAAGAAGAAGCGAAGCTGCCGAATCGTATGAAGGTGCCTGGGATGTGGAACGCGACGGTGCTGCGGCGGAACGTGGTTTGGCACTTGCGCTGGGAACGTTGTTCAGCGTTGCGAGTTTGTATGCCGTCCGTTATCAGGAAGTGTAAAGAGATCAGCCCAAACTCTCGTAAGTAGGCGTGTCTACCGGTACGCATGCTTCTACCATTAAGTTCTGTATAATGTGTGGGCCGCTGTAACGCTCTGAGGGCTACGTTCATCAACTCCAGCCGTGTCAAATCAGCGTTGGTTTGTTAGATAACTTAAAATATATTTTGGCTCCAGTCCAAGCTCTGGAGAAGTTCGTATTGAGACGCAGCTCCTCCTCCAGTTTGGGGCGTACCAGCTCATACATCCTCTCCCTGCAGCCTATGAATTGATCGTCGATGGAGTCGGGATATTCGTCCATGTCGATCTGGAGCGATAGGAAACCATGTACAGTAGTGATAATGACATCATAGTTAAACAGCTCGGGTACAGATCGTAGAACCGTATGGGACTGGGCTGAGGGGCTCTGAACGGGGTCATGTGAAGGTTAATGAGACCCACCTCTATCCCGGCCTCCCTGGTGGCGCTCTCTCTGCCGGTTCGCTCTGCATCCAGGGGGGGTTCTTCACCTGCATGAAGACAAATCATGTGGGAGGAGCTGAGATTGGGGAGGAGTTAACACGCACCATGCTGATTCACCCTGACTGCATTACCATGTAGGTCACCTAAGGTCACCTCCTAGAATTACTATATCGTCACCCTGGCAACCATCTGGGAATACCATCTGTTAGCATCCTAACCATCTACTTCCTCTTTAAGCAGCATCTGATACTAGCTTCACAGAGACAGTGACCAGCAGCCCAACCTTCAGTCCAGGAGGTTCCGGACGTTCCTCTCTCCGGCGTTCTTCTCTGTAGTCTGTAACAGAATGAACAGTAAGTGTTTGTCCCGGCTACGCCACACCAGTGTGGACAGCCTTTAGAACCTCCACCCTCTTACCGCTGGAGCTGCGCCTACAGTGAGGATGAGGAGGGTGAAGAGACGTCTCATTGCAGTTGAGTGCAGCATCTTCATCATCCGAACACCAACAGCAGAAACAGGCGGGGTTACACTGGAATTAGACCCGGACCTTAGAACCATTTACCAACTGTACTGCACACGGAACCCCTCATTTAACCCCCGCCCCCCCAAACACACACGTACGTGTACACACTCATATACACACCCCCTAAACTATGCCCGTTGTCAGCTGAAGACCCCCTAAACTATGCCTGTGTCAAGCTGAAGACCCCCTAAACTACGCCTGTGTCAGCTGAAGACCCCCTAAAACTATGCCGTGTCAGCTGAAGACCCCCAAAACTATGCCCCTCAGCCCAAGACCCCCAAAACTAAGCCAGTCAGCTGAAGACCCCCTAAACAACGCCCCGTGTCAGCTGAAGACCCCTAAACTACGCCCGTGGAGTTTATGTTGGGGGTCAGCTGAAGACCCCCTAAACAACCCCCGTGTCAGCTGAAGACCCCCTAAACAACCCCTGTGTCAGCTGAAGACCCCCTAAACCACCCCTGTGTCAGCTGAAGACCCCCTAAACTATGCCCGTGTCAGCTGAAGACCCCCTAAACTATGCCCGTGTCAGCTGAAGACCCCCTAAACTACGCCTGTGTCAGCTGAAGACCCCCTAAACTATGCCCGTGTCAGCTGAAGGCCCCCCTAAACAACCCCGTGTCAGCTGAAGACCCTCCTTAACAAACCCTGTGTCAGCTGAAGACCCCCTAAACTAAGCCCCTGTCAGCTGAAGACCCCCTAAACTACGCCCGTGTCAGCTGAAGACCCCCTAAACAACCCCCGTGTCAGCTGAAGACCCCCTAAACAACCCCTGTGTCAGCTGAAGACCCCCTAAACAACCCCTGTGTCAGCTGAAGACCCCCTAAACTATGCCCGTGTCAGCTGAAGACCCCCTAAACTACGCCTGTGTCAGCTGAAGACCCCCTAAACTATGCCCGTGTCAGCTAAAGACCCCCTAAACAACCCCCGTGTCAGCTGAAGGCCCCCTCAACACCCCCGGTGTCAGCTGGAATACCCCCTAAACAACCCCTGTGTCAGCTGAAGACCCCCTAAACTATGCCCGTGTCAGCTGAAGACCCCCTAAACTACGCCTGTGTCAGCTGAAGACCCCCTAAACTATGCCCGTGTCAGCTAAAGACCCCCTAAACTACGCCTGTGTCAGCTGAAGACCCCCTAAACGACCCCCGTGTCAGCTGAAGACCCCCTAAACCACCCCGTGTCAGCTGAAGACCCCCTAAGCAGAGGAGCGTGTCTGGTTCTGGGTTCTCTCCAGGTTAGAAGCGAGCCTGATCTCCGTGCGCTGTTTTGCTGCTCAGCAGATTTAGGTACCGGCCCCTGAACGAGCTCTCGCTGAACCAGGTGTGCCCAGATCTGCCTGTGTGTGTGAGGTGCGTGTGAGGTGTGTGTGAGGTGCGTGTGAGGTGTGTGTGAGGTGCGTGTGAGACGGGCATTCTTACCTTGTAACCCTGTAGAAGCTGCTTCTGCACCGTGGAGCTCTCTGGGGGTATTTATAAGATTGAGATTTGCATTTTTACCACTTTGCGGTTCAGGAAATTGGCTAAAATGGTGTGTGTAGGGGTGTGTCTGTGTGTGTGTAGGGGTGTGTCTGTGTGTGTGTAGGGGTGTGTGTGTGTGTGAGTGTGTAGGGGTGTGTGTGTTAACCCTTAAGCTCTGGTTAGCCGAGCTAGCGTGTGTGTGTTGACCGCCCACTTGGTTAGCCGAGCTAGCGTGTGTGTGTTGACCGCCCACTTGGTTAGCCGAGCTAGCGTGTGTGTGTTGACCGCCCACTTTGGTTAGCTAATCTAGCGTGTGTGTTGACTGCCCACTTGGTTAGCCGAGCTAGCGTGTGTGTGTGTTAGGGTTGTGTGGGTGTGTGTTATCTCCTAAGCTCTGGTTAGCCGAGTTGGCGTGTGTGTGTTGACCGCCCACTTGGTTAGCCGAGCTAAGCGTATGTGTGTTGACCGCCCCAGTAATCTGGTTAGCTGATCTAGCGTGCGTGTGTTGTGTGTGTGTTTGTGTGTGTGTGTGTGTGTGGGTTGTGTGTTATCTCCTAAGCTCTGTAGCCGTGTTTGCGTTGGTGTGTGTGTGTGTTGACCGCCCACTTGGTTAGCCGAGCTAGCGTATGTGTGTTGACCGCCCACTCTGGTTAGCTGATCTAGCGTGCGTGTGCTGGTGATTCACCAGGTGGGTCACGCTGTCAGGAAAAACTGATCTCCCTTTACAGCTAGGTCCTGTGTGGCGAGGTGGGCACACCCCGGTCCAAACAGGACGCCCTTTGTGCAGAGGGCAACACCTACGGCTCACCTCGGAGGTGATGTGCTTCTATCCTG